>VCRD01001047.1:20014-38071 GCA_006783055.1 Trinorchestia longiramus | reverse complement strand
TACCCTATTAGTATAAACATCAAGGTTTCAGCTCAATTGACAGAATATTGAAAAAAACATAATTGTCTATAAAAACACTAACACCAAAGCGAAGTAAACACTTTACGACATACGGATGATATGTATCTTTGGTAATCGACCATTATTGTAGACGACACAAATAACACTAAGAGGTGTACTGGATATCTATAAATTGAATCACTAAACAGTGTTAAGCACATTACTATACTGCTAGACACCGGAATACACTGACCATTGCAATACTGTGTATAGGCACCAGCTGAAACTAATATTTTATGTAAATTGGGGCAATGTAGAATGATATCACTGTCTGTCTGGACTAGGATGTGTTTCCACAGTGACCAAGGACTACTATAAACAGGACGTGCACGGCCATATAGCTGACTACGATAGCGGAGGCCAGTTCACTGAGCTGAGTCAGCTCAGTTCGTCAGTCATCAATTGTCACAGTGCGAGCTTTGTCGTAGTCTGTCGCTCGGTGTGAATCGGACATTGTTGTTTATTTCGAGGCACATGGCTGCATTTCTAAGTAGATATTGTTTGTTTACAAAGTTTATTGCTAATTACAGTATATGTATTAAAAATGCCGAACAAGTGTGGAGTAACAAAGTGTCGGGAAAATTACAATTACGAGAATAGGCGCCGTGTGTTTCGCCTGCGAAAGAGCAGTCTGAGAGACAGAAGTGGCTTGATGTTATTCCACCTCGTGAAAACTTTGTTGTTGATCCAGACAAGTTTCTCGTTTGTGAAATACACTGGGGTGCTGACCCACCTTTGATCAAATTGCATGGTGGTTTTATGCGACCTGAAATCCCTCCCAGTATCTTCAATGTCCCTGCTTCATGTCTGCCATCTCCAAAAGCTGCACCTTGCCCAGCGAAAGTTGAACACCAGCAACTGAGGTATTTTCTTCAGAAGGATATGATTACTTCATTTGATGCTTTCAAACCTGAACGTAACCTGCAGAAGCAGTACAAAAACTTGATTATTTCAAGATCGAAAGAAAGGCTTGTGTGTTTGTTCATGACCGACAACTTCAGTGAGTGCAGCCTGTCTGTGATTTTTGAAAACAAGCCCACTTGTGTTCCCCATTGACGTTCAGTGCGTTCAAGAACGGTATTAGTACCACTGTTTAAGACACTTCATCCCAACAATGGTTTGAGATCGTATATGCAGTCCGACGAAACTGTGCGCTTGGCAATGAACTATGTATGACATCCCGTTTGACAAAACAATCCAATATGTTGTCACCCTTTAAGCTCACACGTCAGCCTATGTCGACACCGAGAAGAAGTTGGTATTTTTGATACGTCAATTGGAACTTTTTATCACAGAAGCAGTTTTCCATGAATGATTTTTGTTTTGCTCTTCAATCATACCCAAAGTGTAATTATGAACAGCTCAGGAACTTTTTGGTGCTGCCATGCAAACGCAAGCTCCAGTACATCACTTCATCTATTGACAAGGACTAGGTGCTGAGGGAAACATTTGGCAAAGTCCAGACACTGCAACAGAAGAATGTGTTTCTCTTGGTTGATGAAGTACAGATTCACCTAACTGTTTCATTTTCTGGTGGGTTGATGAGTGGCATGGCCAAGAACAACCGAGACTGCAAGGCCACTTCTATTCTAATCACTAGGTAATTGCAGTGCCACAACCAAGCATCCTCTTGACAACGAGCGTGTCTGGTTTCTCGTTTTTGACACAGTACATCTGCTAAACAATTGGAGCTAAACAACCGGAGCTACATCTGCTATACAACTGCATCCGCAACAACTGGACCAGTGGAAAGGGCCAGAAGATCAGTCTTGACAATGAAACAACGGTATCATTTGCAGACGTCAAGGAACTGTAGGAGTCAAAGAAAGGCAGTATTCTGACGACTACTACACTCACTCAATTTGCTGTCAACCCCTCAAATTTGGGATTGACTCAGAGAAAGACTAGCAGAAGAATGCAGTCCTTCTTCAGACCTCTGTCAAGAAGGCCCGGTTGGCTGACAAATCGCTGCAGTTTGATAGGTTTTTGCTTCGATGTCTGTTTGTTTATTTACGTGAATGTTTGCATGTTTGTTTGTTTGCATTGGATAAGTTTTAACTATAGTTCATCTTGTAAAGTCTAAAACTGCAGCAACTCAGATTTCTATGAAGTGGCCACTAAGCTCGTACAATAATACATGTTAAGTCAGGTTAAAATTGATATTTCAAAGCATTACAATGCTTTAAACGATTTAAAATTCACTTTAAACCCTTATTATTTCTTCTATTGCTTTGAAGAAGTAATTTTTGACCAATTTGTCCAATAGAAAATGTTATGTTACTAAGAATGCAATGGCCTCCGCTAGCGTAGTCAGCTATATGTATGGCCGTGCACGTCCTGTTTATCGTAGTCCTTGACAGTGACATAACAATTGTGAACTCCTGGCATCAAAAAACTTATGAAGGTAAGTGTACTCACGAATACTTTCTACGCTTTATTCCTAATATCTCACATTTTGTGACTTGGTGGGACTTGATACTAGTTTAAGTGGTAGCTCCTGTGTTCACCGATAAACAATTGCAGCACCAAAAACAGAAACCAAACCCTCTTACTATCTGTCATCGAAAACGTTGCCAGATAGCAACAAAATTTACCTGGAGTCTGAAGTTCCTTTTATATTTATTTCACTTGCCTTTAGGTTTAAGTTCCTTATATTTTACTCCTTTAAATTCTGACTGCCTGGTCAGGACATATTTGTCAATGAACTCAAGTGTGTGGCAAGGTTAGCGATGCAAGGGGATGTAGGCCTAGAAAGGGCAGTCAAGTTGTCTTTTATGAAAGGATTCCCAGTCCACATTAGTGTTGACCTGAAGCGCATACTCAATATGCTAAACGTAAAGTTAGTGAATTGATTGCCCAAGCGAGAATTTTAGTTGCCAATCAGCTGTGACAGAGGAAGCGACAAGAAGGAGACAGAGTAAAGCCGGCACCGGACAGTTTAGGGGCAATGCTTTCCGTGTGGTGGCACTCACATGATAAGGAATTGCTAGGAGTAAGTGATGAGATATTTTAAATGCAACAAGCTGGGTCATGTCGCTAGTATGTGTCAGGAGCAAACTTTGGAAAACAAGTATTGAGTAACTATTGCGGCTCTAGTTATCCTACTGAGATAAAGGCAAGTGGAGGTGTTGAATGCTTAAATGTTCCACCTTGACTGTGTTTGACTTTAGTATGTTAAATTTTATTTCGTAACCTGTGTTTATACTTTGTTTGGTGGTAGAGAACCATCTTTACAGCGCTTATAGTGGTTCTGCCCTCAATCGTTAACTTGCTCATTCCATATTGACATTAGTGTTTGTACTTAACCAAAATACGGACTGTGTTCACGGAAATTAATATGGTTAGCGTTAACATGCTCTTATGATTTTTCCTAATCTTCTAACGAATGTTTTGGGCCCAGAACACGCTCCAAATTTGAATCTCCAGTGAAATACTTGAGTTTTGAAGCAAACTGTGGGGACTATGAAAATTTTTAGAAACGTTTGTTGGCTTAACACAGTGCAGTAAGTGTGAACAGCATGGCAGTCTCTTATAATGTTAAAAGTTGCTTGAATCCACTTAATGAGAAAAATTATTCAACATGGAAGGTACACATGAAAATGTGCCTGGTGAAGAATAAGCTGTCAGATAGCATTCAAAGCACAGAAATTATATCTCCAGCAGCAGATGAGGCAACTCGGAGGATGTTTGAATCATAACGAGGTAAAGCCTTAGCAACGATCGTGCTGACAGTAGATCAAGTCAATTTTACATGCTGGGGGATCCGACTAACCCTTTTGGAGTTTGGAGAAAACTTCAGAATATATATCAGAAGAATTCTTTTGCAAACAAACTGAAGCTAAAGAAAAAGCTCTTCAGCATGATGCTAGAAAATGATCAAAATCTGCAAGATCATCTAAAAAGTTTTGTTGAACTTATTAAAGTGTTGGCCATCATTGGTTATGCTGTGGAATAAGAAGGAAGTGTGATCATCCTACCATCATTGCTACCAGATACATAGGTTTTTCACTCTGGTAACTGCTGTAGAAGCCATTGAAAAGGTACTGTCGTGGGAAGTTGTAACACAGTCTCCTGGATGAAAAAAAGCAACTGTGGTACTTCAGACTCTAGCAAAAAATTGCCAGTGAGTTTTAAAAGGAAGAAGAAAAAGCTCATTAGGTGTTTTGAGTGTGGAAAAGATGGTTACATTAAGAGACAGTGTAGAGTGTATGAAGAAAGGTTGAGAAAATAAAACAATACGTTCCAAGCCAACACTGCAGTAGGCACACGAAGCTCAAGTACAGGTAAAACTACTTTGTTTACTAGAGCTCTTCCAGTAGATGATGGTGACTGTGTTTCTTGAATAGTAGACACAGATGCTTCTCAGCTTATGTGTAACAAGAAAAGTCAACTTACATCTTACTCCGATCTAACTTATATTGTAAAACTTGAAATTGGTGATGTTATATATTTGAACGGTTTCTGAGTTGGAAATGTGCGTCTTGAAGTAATGCTACATCGTAAGCAGCTGAAGAATTGTGTTGTAAAAAAGTTCTTGTTTGTGCCAGAGCTAGATTTTAATTTGATATATGTTGCCTAGAGTGCAGAATGTGGTAAGGCAACCCAGTTTAATGCAAGCAGATGTGAGATTGTAGATAGAAATAATGAGTTGATAGTTGCTGGTTGTAAAGTAGGAGGGCTTTATAGACTTGATTGTTGCTATCAAGTAGTCGTAAAATGTTTCAGTGTCTCCTTGGATGGCCTCTTGTGGCATTAGATATTTTGCCATCTAGGACATAATAATCTTAAAAAACTGAATTCTCATAATCTTGTTAGAGGTTTGGATAGTTAACTAGGAAAAGAGAATGTTTTCTGTGAAAATTTTTGTCATGGGAAAAACTATAAGCTTCCTTTTTCTAGGGTAGATCAAAGGAAAGTGCGTAAGTCCTTAATTCTAATCCATAGTGATGTATGTGGGAAAATCAATCTTAGTTCTTTGGGAGGTGAAAGTTATTTTGTAATGTTCATTGATGATTGTTCTAGGTACACTTTGGTGTACATTATCAAAAACAAGAGTAATGTATTTCGGGTGTTCACTGAATTCAAAGCTCTTGCTGAGAATCAACATGATCACGACATAAAAATCCTGCCCACTGACAATGGTGAAGAGTATGTGTCCACTGATTTTGAGAGATTTTTGAAGTGGAATGAAATTGTTCATGAAAATACTGTACCTAAGACTCCTGAACAAAATGGAGTTGCAGAAGGAAGGAACAGAACAGTCTTTGATGCAGTGAGAGATACGTTGTCTGATTGAAAGTTACCCAAAACATTCTGGGCTGGAGATATCTCAACTGTTGTATATGTTGAAATAGGAGACCTATTAGTGCTCACAAAAATTTGACCCCTTATCAAGCTTTGAATGGGCCCAAGCCTAATGTACAGCATCTCAGGAGTTTTGGGTGCATGGCTTATGCACATGTTCCAAAGGATGAAAGAGAGAAGCTTGACTCAAAGAGCAAGACTTGTGTTCTTGTTGGCAATGATGGGCACTAAGTACAGTAAATGTATTTAAATACTAAATACATTTTTCAACTGTATTCAAATACTAAATTCAGTATATGTATTCAAATACTTTAGTAAATACTTCTCTCCTAAAGCAAAATTTACATATTGAAGAACCATGACACTCGTAGATTGAGTATACTTAATACACGTTAAGATATGATTAATCTGGAGTTATAATATTGACGTCACTTTAAAGGTACTTGCACAGTACTGTCGTACGAGAAAGTAGCTTCACTATAATTAAAACGCGACGAGAATTTCAAGCAGCAGGACTAATAATTAGTATTGTTTAAAAATTGGCCTCGACCCCTACAGCTTATAAATAAGATGAAAAAGAGTCAAAAAAGGGTAGAAAGTATCATTTTACTCTCAATTACTCTTTTTTATTAAATTTTAAAAACAAACATCAATACAGTTCCGTAACATTCGGATTACACTGTTCTGCATTTTTTCATCAATTGCTGATATATGACGATGCACCATAGAATTTTATCATATACAGTATATATATGCAGACACAATATAGTACTTTCCTTTGAGATGCATTCCATGAAAAGCCCCTGAGAGTATGATGAAGGGAATTGTCTTGCACTTATTTTTAGAACTTAGCATTCTTCCGGGGGATAGAAATGATATCCTAGCTGCACCCAAAGAGGCACGGTAATACTGTCTGACCTCGTCAGCGTGCCTTAGAAATTTAGTATTCCTCAACAGGAATTTGATTGAACTACCTACCTCAGCGTAACCGATGTTGGGTCAAGTCTGTTGTAGGTTTAGTTTTTGAATATAAGTAGACCTTATTCATCTATCTCCCACGGGGAGAAGTCATCAAACCTGACCTGCGGCACAAATTTCTTCGATTCGTAATCTATAGTCTTCAATATTTCATTTTTGTTTCTCTTAAATGCTCTCTGCCCTTGTTAAAACGCCTTTACCACGGCTGTGGTTGTACAAAACGATTGACTTTAATAAGGAGTATAGAAGTCATGTATAAATTTTACTTTTCCTAAGCGCTTAATTCTCATGATGAATTCACACAATGAAAATACTGTTCAAAAACTCATATTTTGGGCTGAACAATTAAAAGATTTTATTAGAGCGCAATATTATCAACTGTTTAATACTTTTGTCGCCCAAGTTCATTTCTGTGTGGGAATTAAAGTTAAGCCAGCATAGGAGAATAACCTCTCAACCGAGGCAAAAGACGGCAAAGTTGGGTCAAAACGAAGAATTTTTTTAAGAATAACCGAATGCCGTTTTAAGCTTTCATTATTTTTGTCACTGTCGTTTAGATACTTCATAACCTACATATCTACAGAGGATTTGCTGAATGAGCTTTTCTTTTCGAAACTGAAGTAATCATCTTCGGACAACGTTGAGTTTGCCTCCTCTGAGGCATCGGTAGAACTTGCAGACTGGAATATCGAGGCAGAAATTTTGAGACCATTTTGCAGTGAAGTCATTTTGCTGTCGTGGTCCCGCGCTTTGTTGATGGCCACCCATCGCCATTTAAAGTAAGGATGAGTGGTTGCAGCCAATACACCGTCATGAACGTCTGGTTCATCAGTAAGCTGAAAATATTTTTAAAATCGTTTCCGAAAGACCTGAAAATCTGCCTGTAGGAGTGGAACACAATATTTTAACTGATTTGACTTCAGTTTATTGATATCATTTAGCACAGTACGGAGGGTAGGTAGGAAATGTCCATAGTAAATGGCATCTTCTCCTTGCAGGTGGTCGATTGTAGCAGCGATGGGTCTCTAAACATAAATATATTCATCAATAAATTCTATTTCTGAGGTTTTCAGGGTTGAGAACTCTAGCGCGGTAAAACGTTCATTGAGCATATTATTGTGCTTCAGTAGCAGAGATAAAGCGTCATGGAGTGAATTCCATCTCGTAGTAGAGCTATTTTTAACCTCGCAAAACGCTTGCACCGTTAACATTGATAAAAAATAGTGCTCGGGATTTTGGGAATTCCACGCGTACAACGCAAATATTATTTTATGATAAAACCAAGGACTACCATAAACAGGACATGCACCGCCATATAGCTGACTACGCTAGCGAAGGCCATTGCATTCTTAGTAACATAACATTTTCTATCGGTCAAATTGATCAAAAATTACTTCTTTCAAGCAATAGAAGGGATAATAAGGTTTTACAGTGAATTTTAAATGGTTTAAAGCACTGTAATGCTTTGAAATACCAATTTTAACCGGACTTAACATGTATTATTGTGTGTGCTTAGTGGCCACTTTATACAAAGCCGAGTTGCTGCAGTTAGACTTTACAAATTGATCATAGTTAAACCTTTTCCAATGCAAACAACCAAACGTACAAACATTCACGCATATAAACAAACAGACATAGAAGCAAAAACCTACTAAACTGCAGCGATTAGTCAGCCAACCAGGCTTTCTTTACAGAGGTCTGAAGAAGGACTGCCTTCTTTTGCTGGTCTTTCTCTAGGTTGTAGAGTCCATTCAATAGAACATTTGCCAAACGATGGAACATCTTGGGACAGTCAATGTCAATTCCACTGAAATCATCAAACTAGGTCCTTTGTGCAGCGACTTCATCATGACACACAGCATAGAAGTGGCCTTGCAGTCTCGGTTGTTCTCAGCCATGCCACTCAGTGACCCACCAGAAAATTAAACAGTTGGGCGAATCTGTACTTCATCTACCAAGAGAAACACATTCTTCTTCTGCAGTGTCTGGACCTTGTCAAATGTTTCCCTCAGCACCTGGTCCTTGTCAATAGATGAAGTGATGTACTGCAGCTTGCGTTTGCATAGCAGCACCAAAAGTCTCTGAGCTGTTCATAATTACACTTTGGGTATGATTGAAGAGCAAAACAATAATCATTCATGGAAAACTGCTTCTGTAATAAAAGTTCCAACTGACGTGTCAAAAATACCAACTTCTTCTTCTCGGTGTCGACATAGGCTGACGTGTGAGCTTAAAGGGTGACAACATTTTGGATCGTTTTGTCAAACGGGATGTCATACATAGTTCATTGCCAAGCGCACAGTTTCGTCGGACTGCGTATACGATCTCAAACCATTGTTGGGATGAAGTGTCTTAAACAGTGGTACTAATACCGTTCTTGAACGCACTGAACGTCAGTGGGGAACACAAAGTGGGCTTGTTTTCGAAAATCACAGACAGGCTGCACTCACTGAAGTTGTCGGTCATGAACAAACACACAAGCCTTTCCTTCGATCTTGAAATAATCAAGTTCTTGTACTGCTTCTGCAGGTTACGTTCAGGTTTGAAAGCATCAAATGAAGTAATCTTATCCTTCTGAAGAAAATACCTCAGTTGTTGGTCTTCAACTTTCGCCGGGCGAGGTGTGAGTTCTGGAGAGGGCAGACATGAAGCAGGCACATTGAAGATACTGTGCGGCTCCTGTTCTCCTTATTGTAATTACCCCGACAGTTCACAGCCCCTCACTTGTTCGGTATTTTTAATACATATAATTAGCAATAAACTTTGTAAACAAACAGTATCCACTTAGAAATGCAGCAATGTGCCGCGAAACAAACAACAATCTTCGGTTCAAACCGAGCGACAGACTACGACAATGTTCGCACTATGACAGATGGGTGATAACTGAACTCAGTGGACTGGCTCCGCTACAGCAGTCAGCTACATGGCGGTGCACGTCCTGTTTATAATAGTCCTTGGATAAAACATACATTGAATTCAGCTTCTAGAAATAAAATTTCACCACACAATATACTGTGAGTGAAATATCAGCCACATAGAAAAAAAACAAAGGGAACTTTATTACGGCCAAATTTCTCGAATGAATGACAGACATCATAGCTCATGAAATAAAAACAAATAGTTTAATAATTATTAATTATTATTTGTAATACAGCATGGACCCTTGAATTTACATTACAACATTCGTTGTATATTCTTCCCGTCTCCATTATGAAAAAATCGCCATGAAATAAGAAATACAAATCTTCTTATGTAAAATCAAATAATGTATACATAAAGAGTTGCTAACTTACCAACGAATTATATATTTTAGAATAGTAATACATAAGATCTTGCATATTTTATTATGAGTGTAAAAATTTGGTGTACTGTCCATAGCTGCTGAGACGTTTATCCACATAGCATGCACTCCCATATGAGTTTAACACTAGATTGTTCTTTTAATTTAAAGTATTTCCACCAAAAATAGAGTGCACTGGTGTTTTTTTTCTATTGTCTGTACTTGAACAGGGTAAGGAACATTAAATAGAACTTTTAGAGGCAATCTTAACAATAGCTAACGCGTACGACGAGAAACAAAAGTTTCACAGCAGTTTCGACCACGGTTGCCAGAAGGTTTTCATGAATAATAACAACTCCAGATCTTAAAAATTAACAAACTAAACGAAACCATAACAATTTTTTCAAATTACTAAATCACTGTGTTATTTTCATATTAAAACTTTTCGATGCTTTTGGGCAACGTAGTTTTAAACTCATATATTATGCAGTCGTTGAATATATTACTTCTTCATCATACCACTGCATATATAAGTAAAAAAATGACAATGTTTATTAGCCTTTGAAAAATAAATTCTTTTCCACCGTTGCTTTCATATAAATTTTAGCATGCTAATAACTCAATTGTTGGAAGAACTTCCAGTGTGTACAAAAAGTGTCATCAACTAGACATTTCGAATACAAAAGATGGTAATACAAGGTATTTATTATATTGCAACTACGTTTTTTTACTATAATATTTAGCAGGGAAAATGGACTCACAAAATACGTAGAATAATAAGGCAATGAGAGTAGGCTCAGCATTAGTTTGAACAGTCATGGATAACGTAGACCATCAACTCTTGTTTCTTTTGAAACATTATTCCAAAATTTTCTGGTTCTTTTTCTTTAATGCGCACGTGTCTTCTAAAATGACTTCATGAAATTTGAAGGAAAGGAAGAGGACTGATAGTATTTGTTATCCTTATATTAAATTTATCAGGATGAATTGCCTGAAACAGTTTTAAGTTTTTAAATTCGACAAAAAATCGATCGAATATTTACTTCATTAATAGTTCATCGAAGTTTAAGATATATATTCACAAGTGCTCAAACTCTTTGTTAGATCGTAATTTTCCTGCAGTCGTTTAAAACTATTCAAGTTCATGCTGCTACTTGCCTCTGCCACACTATTCTCGAACTGTTCAGCAGTAGAGTGCAACAGAACAAAACGTGTTTCGAATACATCATTTTTATATGCGTTTGAAACGATTATCGAAAATTCTAGTGATTCAGACAATTACTATGTAAACTAATATTAAATATTGAAATAGTAACGACTTTTGATGAAGTCGAAACATAAGTGACAAAATTAGGATTTGTAAGCAAAAAGTAGCATTTTTGTTACGAACGTAACAATTTTGGCAGCACAGGTTCCGACCACCCATCATGAAAACTTATTCGCATCTGTTTGTCAAGCGTTCAGGCTGTGGACGTGACGCAAGAGCCAGTGTGTTACAACGATGTTTAAACACGTTTCAAGTGTCGTACTTGACCGTTCAAACTCGTTTCAAACGTCGTACCACGACGAAAATTTATTTCAATGTATATAAATACATTGTATTTAAATGCACAAATATTGTATCTAAATACAGTATTTAAATACACGTTTTTAAACGTGTTTGAAAATACCTTTTCCTATACACAAATGTAGTTAAAAACGTATTCAAATTCAACGTATTTAAATGCTGTCCAACACTGAGTGTGAGCACGACTCTTGAAATTGTCACAAAGAACAGTTTTTAAAAACAATATTGCAATTATCGTGCAATTTTTAACCGCCATTTTTAACACTCAAATCTCTTTTCTTACCGTTGCAACGGTCATAAGAATTTCTTTGGGTATATAGACTCTTCTGTCTTTTCAGATGGTCCTACAAGAACAAACCGATATAGATTACACTCTACCAAACGGCCAATAAATTTTACTTGTTCCTGCGTCTGATGCATTTAAGAAAAGAATGAGGATGCATATTTTGTTAATTTCAGTGGGATTTTTAGTGCTCTGAGGCACTTTAGGCGCGCACAAGCAAACGTCAATGCGAATGAATATCTCTGTAGTGGCGTCTGTCTAGCCAACAGATAAGAGTACTTAGTGCTCGTACACGGAACAGCGACTGTAGTTGGTGCAGTAGTCATATATCAAAACGGTGCTTACATAAAAAGTATATCTGCTAACAGCATGTAGATGTCACTTTAATTCAAATGCGAATACATCAAAAATTTCAAATGTTCATGCCTAGTATTAGGGCTCAATCACATGCATAATCTTCAAATGCCAATACGCGACTCTAATTTTAAAGTGATTGAAAATCCTCGGAATCAGTGGTGGCATGAGGCAATAGTCAATTCAGCAACATCGAAGTTTCATTACATATGTATGAAAAAATTTTGGTGGTACTTGGGGATAGTGGCAAACACTTTCTTATGATGTTAAAGTGCCATATACATAAACTGCAGTAATGAATATTGTACGTCGACTATAATAGTACATTTCAGTTTATACCAATGCAGACACCAGGAAAATTAAACGGATCAAATATTATTTGTCCCAAGATGGGGAAGAAGCTCCCACAATAAAACTCTGGGGAAACTAATCGACAGGACAAAATAATGATTTACAGGTTCGTGTAAAGGCCTTTGTTTAACTGCTAATTAGACTAAGGTGACCCAGGTATGTGTGAAAGGATTTTATAGATCCAGGTGTCATCAAGAATGTAAGAGTCAAGAAAGTCCAACTCTTGTCGGTTGCAGGCTGAAGTGGTCCAAAGGGTTCAGGTTAACAAGATGTGTTACATTGTGGGCCAATTTGTATCAATAGAGCTGGAGCAGAGCTTCACATATCAACTGAATTAGCGATACCTGCAAAGAAAAAATAGTAAGCTTGAAGAAGCATTCTGAAGTAAGATAAGCAACCGGAACTCTTCCAACATTATGTTGCGGACGCGTGTTTTTTGTTCTAATATAGGTCATAAAAATGTGTATTTCCTCTTTAACGCTAATTACTAGGAGGACTAGATTGGAGAGAAAATATTTAAAAAATTATGAGACTATATTTTTCCAAGTTTATTATCATTTTCTTTAATTAACTCAGTAAATTTTTCAATAAATACCAATATTAACACGTTGAGTGCGATACGACCCGCCGGTGGGTCGCTCAGGTTAGGTTCTATAATTTTTTCAAGGCTTTCTAGTGACTGTGTGTACAAAGTAAAGATTTGCACCAGCTAGGCAATCGCAGGCAACGTGTTAAGACATATATGAGTAATGAGCAGTCAAAGAATACATACATTTTTGGGGGACACCCTGTTCTATGTGGCAGGCTACGATGAAAAGTATGTAGCCCCTTGTTAAGCTATTGAAAGGCAGCGAGCAGAAGTGGGTTAAATGACAAACTCCCAATTTTTTCAGAAGCGTCGTTAGAAGTAAGGTAAGAACCTTAGCGTAGTACGAAAAGCAGGTTATTGTCCATTAGCGTCGAGAAGTAGGCTTATATCATTCTCAAATCAGAAATAAAACTGTTTAGAAAGTAATAAATGACGAGTATCGTAGTTATTACGAGTATTTTGTTAGCCCATAATGCTTCAATGAAATGTATTTCATGGAAGCATTACTTCTTCGCGTGTAGTTCATTGTGCACTTAAAAGAACGAAATTACTTTTGGCACGTACATACGCATGCGGGTAGTTTGATAATAAGGTTATGAGCAGTATGATGGCTTCAAAGCAAGTTGGGTCAACATTAGTAATTCTTTTGAAGAAAACCCGTTTGATTTTATTGAAATTAGTTAAGTGAATTGTCTAAACGACGTTAAGCATGTTCAACTTTTTCAGCTGATGTAAGTTCTTTTGAGTCATCTGTCAATGTACCACACCAAAGGCTAGTTGAGTATATATCTAAGTTTCAAACAATGGTGGTCGAGTTAAAATCACTATCGACCGCTTCTTAAAACGAAGTGTGATTAGGTTATGTCTTCCTTAAGAAAAAAAGGAACCAACCAAAGAACGCATGTTGCGTTAAACGTTAACACGTTTGTTGCGATGCGACCCACCGGTGGGTCACTGAGGTTAGGTTCTGTAATTTTTTCCAAGTCTTTTAGCGACTATGCGTACAAATTGAAGTTTTACACCAATCAGGCAATCGCAACAAACGTGTTAAGAATCTTCAAGAAATCGTATTAAAGATAATAGACTGAAGCGAAGGTGAACCCTATTACTGAACATTTGTCAGGGTGCAGATTATTCCAGGATGAGATGACTTCATGTTGTGGTTAGTGTATAAAATGGAATGCATCGTGACAACAGAAACGAGACGTTTGGTCCATTCTTAAGTTGCACCCAAGTCCCATCCCGTTTAAGGTAAAAGCATCAATCCCGCACATGCGCCTAAATTATATATAAATATTTCAGCCACGTGGAATATGGTCTGATCAGATACTAGCATCAGTTAAATTGAAATATTTTTCACAGTGCGAGGTAAAATTTGAGCACTAATCTAACAAAAATTTGACAAGCTAGTAGATGAATAGCCTTGGATTATTATATTTAATTTTATGAAAAAATTAAGGTGTGACCGTCGTTCGGTTATTCTGTGTTGTTAGACATCTATTCAAAAACTATTGATTGAGCGGAAAGTATCATACATACGTGATAACTTCGAAAGGTGCGAGCTTCTATCACACAAACTCCCAACTGCATTTGGTGCAGTTGGTAAATTACACAGTCTTCAATCTAAAGTCTGTAAGATTTTTAGCAGTCATTTTTGTTGCTAATAACAATATAAGGGTATGAATAGGGAACTATTTAGCATATAACTGTTTATGTGCATATTAGAAAGAGAGCTACTTTGAGTGTAGTTAGATCCAGCGTTAATAAACCATGAATAAAAATTTCATCAAATTTGAAATTTAAATAGATTTTCCTCGATTATTCTTCTGAAATACAATCTGATTTTATGAATGTAAAAGATAGAAACGAGATAAAACGCCATACATACTGCACTTACTCCACTACCCGGAAATTCTGCCATGAGCTGTTTTGTGGAGTAGTAGTTGCTCTCGAGGAAGTCCCACAGGTAGCCCTCGCTCCCACATTTCAAATAAGGCATGCACCAGGAGGTGGCATGGTACCGTGATGCTATAGAGCCACGTGGGTCTCAAACCAGCAGCAAAACTCTCAGCTGCAAACTGGGCGGGAGAGAGTAACGGACAAAATCAGACCTTTTGTGTAGCTAAATTTACAAATTTTATGAACTTTCACTGAACTGTGTACAAACTTCAAACCTATGTATGTTTAACAGATCAAAAATATTGTCTAATAGATATCACAAGTCTGAAACGTTTATTCTCAACCCATAACATCTATCTGTTGGTTTCGCTTCCAAACAAACTGACCACCTAAGAACAGCAAGTTTTACCGTTGGAATACACTAAGCGGTAGCTGGGGATTCAACATCCTCATTATTTTTATTAATGCTTACGTTCCTTTCTTGACTAACAAACGACAATAGGTTGAGGACAAAATCAAACATAAAATGTGCAGGAATGATGTTGTGAGACTTGATATTAAGGTTACAAATTCTGTTCAATGTGTTGGAAATACTCTTGTCTTACCTGTCTTCTTGAAACAGCTGACGTGTTTCATTCATCAAGAGTCGAACGGTCTTGACAAGCACAGAAGGAAAGAGTCGGCAGGCGGCTTCGTGGTATGATTCAGTGATGCAAGCCCTTGCGTGTTTTTTGTACACAGTTCAAAACTGTTTTTTTTAAGGTAACGGCCCATTGTTTTTCTTCATTACTTTAAAAAATAATCTATGGAAGAAGAAAATTACCTTACTAATTCATACAGACTGATATGTATATTGGAAATAACTTGAAAGTATCCGTCATATCCTAAAGTAGAAATATTATCCCGTTTGTGCTTCTTATGCGTCCAGCAGACGACTCTGAACGTGGTCTACCTCAGTCTGGAGAAACCTGGCTTTAAATGCCTTTTTGAACCAAAGTCGATAATGGAATACTCGGTGGCAATTAAGAACTGCTGATTACAGTTATGTACACGAACAAATTAGAAAATTTTCAATCATTGCGGACCAACATGTCAAAATTATATAGATTTTACAACATAAACTATGAGATTCACTCCTCTCTGCTCAGGGGATACTGAATATTGTTGGCTAGGAGGCCATTAAAATAATTTAGACTCGAAGAGAAAAATGAATCAATTTTTGCAAAATTGTATTATATGCAGGGTGTCTCAAAAAATGTACTCACCCTTTAAACGTTGCTAACATGCTGTCTTCTTTGTGTTGCAGGTGTGAGATTCGAACCTTTGCGAACATGATTCTTTAATCACATTTAATCATGTTCGCCAAGGTTCGAACCTCACACCTGCAACACAAAGAAGACAGCATGTTAGAAACGGTTAAAGGGTGAGTACATTTTTTTGAGACACCCTGTAGTTTTGAAAGTTAAGTATGTATTGTTGATGACTTGTGCAAATATTTCAAGTACACTGCTGGCATCTGTCAGGATATGACAGATAGCATCTACTTCCGAGTTCCTTCACCTAGACCTGCTTGTTTTTTCAACTCCGCCTACTTTCAGCATAACGATCAGCACCATTCTTTTTGCTCACTGCCGAATTAGGTTTAAAAATACCTTGTTTGTTAACATTCATCTGTTCCTCCTCCTATTTCTTTCCTCATCCTTTCCCTCGTCTTCTACATGTAATTAAAAAACAAAGTGGAATCATATAGGCGTACATGGGGATTTTTTCTCCCCTTTATCCGTAAAATTACAGTGAAATAGCTCTTTCAGGAACTTTACAAGCTAACTAGTTTCTGTTGATTCGGAGTGCAATTCGAACCCCATGAAGGGTTCATAAAATAGAAAAGCCCCGAGACTTGCTGACATGACTGAAGCTAGGAAAGAGGACACTGACCGCCATGTTGAAACTATAAGGTTTCGAATAGGTTGACATCCCTCCGCTGGAATCAGATTAGACTTGTTCCTTCACGTACAGAGAAGAGTGGAAGGTATATCCGTGCAACTTGCCAGCTAGAAGTTGCCGCTGATTTTGTAACAAATTTTTCTCCGCTGCTACAGGGTAGGAAATTAAGTAGATTGTACATACTTTCTATAAAAGGTTGCATACCAACGTTCAAGTACTGTAGAAATAACCGAATTTCATACAATAATTTGCATTATATAAAACAAATGAACATTTTCGGGTAACTGATTTGGTGAAATGTTATGCTGATTGCTGTGAATGATACTTTCTGACACTGGACCCATTTGAGATTAACACCAGATGCTGTACGAAAATGGTTGAATTAGGGTCAAGTTAGATATAAAAACACGAGTTAGAGGGTGCAATAACGTAAAGTGGATGTTAGCAGACGTCAAAATGGGATACAGGTACACATTCAATTCATAAAATATGAAAATAAATTCAAGTCCGAGGATGACACAATAACCAAAACATGTGCTTGAACAATTTACGCCCCTTGTATATGCATCCATATTATTAAAGAAATGCATGCAAACTGTATACCTGTTGCGCATTTCTACTCATTTATGTATATTATGACCAAGGTAAAGATACCCGAACCTACTGAGAGACCGATAGATACACAGAGATACACAGGCGAACAGGAACACATACGAACAGATGGACAAACACACCAGCAGACAGATAGAAAAGAAGACTAATGGACTGAAAGTGACAACCAAAGAAACAGATGGGAAATCAAACAGACACTGAGGCAGAAACACAAACACAGAAAAACAGGCATACGCATACAATCAGGTACAGAGGTACATAAACTCACAGAAATACACACAAAACCACAGACAGCCCTACTGAAGACAGAAACGCCGATACACTGATAGACACATACACAAACATGCAGTATGTATGTGTCAACCACATAGACACACAGAGAGACATGGATTTACAGACAAACAGAAAAAATAGAAAGGCAGACACACAGACAAATATCCATCCATACAGACATGCAGGCATACCGACATGAAAACATGCAAACAAACAGCCACGGGAAAATACAGCTGTAGTGCGCCAGCTCGCGCTATAGTAATGATTCGATCAACCAGAAATAGACCCCTGTCCTGACAGGTCAGGATATATGATAATCATAAATAAATTGGAATTTGTATTAGAGAAAAAAGGGACAGAGGGATACTCGTTAGCCGGCAATACCGAGACGCTGCGACGTCATGCGCGCCACCATGCGGGTTGTTTTGGTTTCATCAAGATACAGCACAGTGTAGCCTATAGTCAGCATCGTTATAAAAACAGTGTTAAGTTCCACACCAAACCAAAAATGTAAGATATTGTGTTAAGTGTAAAATCTAATCGTGAGTATACATAGATGCATA
>VCRD01001046.1:157980-175769 GCA_006783055.1 Trinorchestia longiramus | reverse complement strand
AGTGGAGGACCAAACACGGTAAGAACACCTGAAAATGTGGCCTTAGTTCAAGCAGCTGTCGAACAGTCACCACGACGCTCTGTCCGGAAGCATTCACTTGCATTGGCCATGTCTAACCGATCTTTGAGGCTGATATTGCGTTACAATTTATCATTCCATCCATACAAAATAATGATTGTTCAAGATTTGAAGCCCACTGATTTTGAAAATCGCAGGAATTGCTGCCAGGAAATGTTGAACCACATCCCCGAACCGTTAACTTTTTTCTGCAAAGACGAGGCGCACTTCCACCTTTCTGGAAGCGTAAATAAGCAAAATTGTCGTTATTGGGCCGAAGAAAACCCAAAACAACTTCACCAAAGACCGCTCCATTTCCCTAAAGTTACTGTTTGGTGTGCAGTTTCCAAATTTGGGGTAATTGGACCTTATTTCATTGAGGAGGATGGAAGATCTGTCACCGTCAACTCTCAGCGTTATCATGCGATGTTGGAAGACATTTTTTGAACCGAAATTGAAAGAATTAAGTGAGGAAACAATTCTAGGAGACATCTGGTTTCAACAGGATGAAGCAACACTTCAAGTTGCAATGGCCAAATTGCGACAGATGTCCCCGGCACGCCTCGTCTCTCGGAGGGGTGATGTCGAGTGGCTCCCACGCTCACCTGATTTGAGCATTTGCGACTT
Source organism: Trinorchestia longiramus (assembly GCA_006783055.1). Lineage (NCBI taxonomy): Eukaryota > Metazoa > Arthropoda > Malacostraca > Amphipoda > Talitridae > Trinorchestia > Trinorchestia longiramus. Next base: position 175,085 of record VCRD01001046.1, on the reverse strand, counting down.
CTTCCTGTGGGGATAGCTGAAGAAAAAAGTGTTCGGAAGTCGGCCACACAATTTGGAAGAATTGAAGATATGAATTCGGAAGAAAATCGCTGCCCTGCCCCTTGAGATGTGCCAAAGAGTAATCGAAAACTTCAGACATCGCCTTCAACAGTGCATCGCTACAGATGGCCGCCATCTTCCTGATACCATCTTCAAAAAGTGAGCAGTACTGTTTACTAGAAAAGAATATGCGACAGGAACTAGCTGTTTGGTATATTCTTCGGTTGCTACTAAATCCCCATGCCGTTTAAAGACTTCAATCATAGACATGCATCTTGATCATGCACTGGCATTTCAGTAACGCACACGCACTGCAATCATACACAGACCCCAGGAGTAAAGAAGGATATGAAATCGATATTTTATAAAACTAGGATTTTTCCTACCCAATATTTTTATCGGGACGATTTTGAATGTATTCACAGTGGCAACAGAAACGATATTTTCGAGCAGTGAGTTCCAAATTCCAACAATTTGAACTGAAAAAAAGTTTACCACCTGGGCTGTCGTGAAGTTTCTTACAATTAGGTAATAACCATGACCTGGTCTGCACATTATCGTCTCTGTCGAAAAGCCTTTCCAGAGTAATATAGTTTCTGCATCTTGAATGGTAAATGTAACAAACAGTTCTAATCATTTTATTCCATATTTGTGTGCTAAGACTTGATAGGCATTTCCACCCTGGTCTTGGAAGTAAAATATTTTGGTTCCTGGTGGGCCTTATGGGGTCCAGGACCTCAGTGTGAGTCCCTTTGTAGGCGGCTTCATTACCGTGTTCTATCGTTCCCTTGATTGGCGATACTTAAGTCACTCTGTGTTACCGATAATGTGCGCACGCTAGACTTTTAATTCACACGGTAAACATCAATCCGTAAAATATTAGTCAGAATAATCCTTTAGGTAAATTTAACTGGAATATCTTTGAACTTATAAGTCAAAAACCATAAACTGTAATATTGAAAAATTTGTTTCATTTTTCATGAGAGACGAGTGAAATAAAGAACCACTTGTCCAGTCTGTGCGAAATTTTTATACATCTTGCGTAAAATACTGATGAATTAAAATTTTTATCTGCCATAAATATGCACAGTATACTCTAGGGCAGACAACGCTGGTTGTGCTTCTAGGTTGTCCATGAGAATGTGGGCGAATTGCATTGAATGTTTCCTACACGTATGGCCTTTGTAACTTCAAGTTCACAAAATACCAGTTTGTAGAGTTTAAATGTTTTAAGACCCTCTCGTGTAATGAATGTATTGTCTATTACGCTTTATATTTCTTTTTAAGTATAACGTAAAAATTAAGCTTTTTCGAATGATTCAGAACTAATACTGATCCTACACTGCGAGGAGATATTCTTAACAAGATTGCGTGATACATTTGGGAACATTTAAAAGGATCCAATGTATGTACATAGTTGTTGTACGTTATGCCCACATTTGGGGATCTGGTAAAGGAGAATTCAACCAGAATTGTTGGTTCTTTCGGTAATTGAAGATTATTATCTGAACTGGGTGCTGTAACTTTCCTTTATAAATTCTCGTGACGTTATACTGACCTCGTTACCTTGCTTATATTTTCAATCTAGTTCATATCAAAATTAAGATGATTTAATTTTCCACTTGAGCCTCAGTTTATTCCTAACACATGCTGTATAGTATTCAACCAACTTCCCGTCTTGAGATGTAAAAGGGAATTTGTTTCTAGTATCTTTAGAACTCAACGACCTTTTCTGGTCTCGTGACACTGTAAATCGTCGTTCGTTGCGAGAAGATGTCGTAAGTTTCGGTTTCAGCGCTTGGTAAGCTTTGTTTGATTTTGACCTTCTATCTCGCGCGAAGGCAGCCGACGTGTCCTATCAGTCAACTTTCCCGGAGTCTAACCGTTTCTGTTTTTGTCGTTGTTTCTCTCAACATTTACTTGCTTCCGTGACCTTCCATGGGCGAAGCAGAAAACTTTTGTCCTTTAAGGTAATGTAATAATAATATGGAGTGAAGAATAGACGCTCGCTTTTATTCAACACAATTGCGACTTGTCAATCTGGAGCGGCAGTTGGAAAATTTTCATTGCCCGTTCGTGATATCAGGCTACGTGGGATTAAATACCAAAGCCAGATAATACATCATAATTCCACTATAAACTAACATAAAAAATAACACATTCAACGACATGATATGATTACATGATATGTATGAATCATTTAGTTGTAGAACAATCATCCACACTCAAAAACAACTCCAACACGTAAATTCTTGTAACGTGCGTTTAAAAAATCAGGTTCTAAAATCCTTTTCACGACACACTGCATACCGCACGTCCATCTGTCAATAATCGCAGCAAAGGAATGAAGTGTTCAAAATAGACCTGTTTCAAAATGTTATTTTGCTAATTGTGATGAATCTCAAGACAATTTTCTGAACTTCACACATAGCAAGAAATGTTGTGAGTAAGAGCTGAAGTTGAATGAGACTGAAGAATTCTCGTATTTCAGGTAAGTAGTAATGAAAATTAAAGGGGTGATATAGTACTGGTAATGGAAATAACAATAACGAGGACAGGAGACCAATAGGAAATGACACATTGTACTTCGACCGAAGTTAGCAAGGATCAGATATTTTTATATAAAAAACAATTTTTTTCCCATATTCAGGCGGCAGGTTGTGAGCGATAACTGGAGAGAGGCAATATAGAATATGCTCAAGTAGAGCTGATGGTTGTGATGCTAGTACAGACTATGGAGCATACGCACTCGAGGAACTATTATAGAATATTTCTTACCGTACGGGATATCAACTTCCATTCACGATACTGTCCTTCTCCGGCTGAGTCTTCTCCCGGTCTAGAGAGGTGATCTGTGAAAAATATGTCCGTGCTTCCAGAAACATAGCATCCGCTTTCACTCAGAGACAAAAAAATAGCGTTGATCCTCGTTGCTGATGGAAAGCTGATGAATCGTGACAATTTATGCCCTTGTACTCAGGCAGTGACAATTGCTTATTTTGTTCTTGACGATGGTGCATCATCTAGATATCTAGAGCAAGGCAAAAATATGATACTTTCATTATGAGTGGCTGTTGCAGTTCATGATAATTACAATCTTAATTATCATATTCAGTGTGATAGTGCGTCCCAGCTATAAAAAATACTTTTGCATGTTATTGTGTTTGCACATAGAAAAATGCCAATGGCAATGTGATGAAAACAGTGTTTTAGCATAAAATGAGACTTCTCAGACGTTATTGTGTGATACTGTAATGTTGGTAAAAATAGGGACATTTCGGGCACGATAGATACATATATGATTGATAAACCTCTCACATACTGCTTTCTTGTGATTGATATACGTACACCGGGCGCAAACAAATATTCGTACAGGTTCAATTTTTTATTTATTAAATTTCTGATGGAGAAAAATTGGATGTACCGATGCTATGTTCACACACATATGCATAAACTAATAAAAGAAACCAATAAATGATGGTGAATTATGAATTTATATACAATTATGAATACACTAATGTATCCGTGCCATCAAAAATGATGGCAAATACTGTTGGAAAGATATTTAATAAAATTACATATAAGAACGCATTCCAATATATTTAGTTTTATTTATATTTACAAAGGACAAACGTTTTAATTGAGTATTTCTATAATGACAACATTCCTAGTGAAAAACAAATCAAACAACAAATCATCTCGTCTTTGATTTCCTTCTTCTTCAGTTTCATTAGCAATCCTTTGCTGCACTCTCTGCCTCATATCTTCTCTCTTTGACTTGATTTTCCTTGAGTTTCAGCAGCTATTCTTTCTTCCGCTGCTATTCGGAGATTCCTTCTACGAACTCAACACATTTGGACAAAGCTAACTTACTTCATCATAACCAGTATGCTTACAGAAAACATACCAGCACTCAAGACGCGCTGCTTAATATCACTGAAAAAATATACATTGACATAGACAAAAAAAATCACTCTCTTGCTTCTTGACTTCTCCAAAGCTTTCAACTGTGTCAAACGTTTCTGCAGAAAATCTCTAACTTAAGAATCGACACACAGTGGCTTCAGAGCTATCTATAATATCGAACCGCTCTCACGCAGTCCGACTACAAAACACGATTTCACCACCCATTCAAAATGATTTCAGCGTTTCACAAAGTTTGATTCTCGGCCCACTTCTGTTCTCTATTTACATAAAATATTTTCTATCTATACCCTCAAATACGCAGATGATGTGCAAATTGCAAAGCCAAGCGCTCTGGCGGAACTACTTCACACGAAAACAAATGCCGATAGCCTTTTAAAACACTTGAAATCATGAAACGCTTAAAATGTTCTCAATCTTAACGCAAGTAAAACACAGTGCATCATTTTTGGTTACAAGAACACAATAAAAAAGCTCCAGAATTTAAATTTCACGTTAGGAAATGACGTTATTGAACCAGCAGCAAAAGTAAGAAATTTTGGCGTCTGGTTTGATCAAAACATGTCCTTCACATCCCATTTGGAGAAAACATGCAACAAAATTAACTGTATCTTGATGTTTCTTTACCGTGTGGAGAATATGCTGGACAAAAAACTAGAATATAAGCCATTCAATATATAATGTTATCGCGCCTTGATGACTGTGACTTAGTTGGAGGAGATATACCTAAAGGTCTTCAAAACGAGCTGCAGAAATGAATGAATTTTCCTGCCAAAGTAGTATGCAAAGGAAATTTTAGGAAAAACGATCATGCAACCCCTCTCATAAAAAACTTAACTGGACCCCGATGGAACAATGACTACTTATTCTCAAAGTCATATATGTATTTTCCTCTTTATACCACCCTAAAAGTAAATTCAACAGCTTTCACTTGTCCGATGCTGGACGAAGGGCTCTTTTAATTTCAAGTGCATTGCTTTGAAATAAACTCCCCACGCATATCAAAGAAAACCAGTCACTTAAGAATTTAAAAAAAACGACGCATCATTTTCGAATGTCAAAGCAGCAAACAAATGCAGAAAAGTTACTAAGTTACTATGCATGATTCAACAGAATTAACTGGTAACGAAAGAAATTACATATAGGTGTCTACCATGTGTTTGTGTCGTTCAATTTCCGTGTAAACTGAAGGACAGTTTATAATATTCAAACGAAGCAAACTTCAAATGTCAAACTCGTCCTACTATTCAGCAGCTCTAGACTTAAGTTAACAAAGTTAAATTCGACAAAAAACAGCGTGTTTTTTCCTTTCAATTTAGTGCTTGTTAATTAGTACTTTTTTTACCTGGGCAATGTTCATGATAGTCAGTGTTCATAATGTAAAAAATATGATAGGAAACAAACCGTACTTTAATTAGTGCTTGCTTGTCAGTTTTATGTTTCTTCTAAAGCTTTCAGTTATTTTTATTTTTATTTTTCCAAGGTGTAATCATAAAGTTCATGAGTCAATGTTAGTAAATGCTGTTACAATAAGTGAATGTGAAACCTCAGAACTTTATTCTACTATAGATCTAATTATCTATATCAAAATCCAAATCTTGATAATTTGTGACATGTCTTAACCTTTCATTATTTTCTTTTTTTCTTTTTAGTCCTTCTCTGATGTGTAACATCAAGTTTGTTTGAACGTAATGATATTTACAGGGAACTGTAATAACGATTAAATTCAACAGATCATCAGGAAGTCATATTATACAGTCGACCAGTATTTAGAAATTACAATTTCAATTTAATTGCAATCACAATTTCATGTTTGAATTTTCCACAGTCATAATTGTTTTCCTCGGTCTTTCTCTGATGTGAAACATCCAATTTTTTTAAACGTAATGATGTTTGAAATTTGATTGAATAAGTCAACGAAGCAAGTGTGTGATGAACTTAATTTTTTTCTATTGTGTCTAGGTATAATATTTTAAATCAAGTGCATATGCTTAAAACAATCAACCCGATTGGAGGAAGGAAGACCATAATATGCCTAACATGTCTAAGGGCCATGGGTTTAATATGCTCCAACATAATTGTACGAAAAATGTATTTTGTTTGCCTGACACTGCTTTTAATATTGTACTAAATGCTTAATCAATAAATTCAACAAAGTTAATTATGAATAGACAGAAATAAAATTTAGCGAGAAATTGAGGTAACGAAGAGACTAATAACATGGTTTATATATGCACATATTTCCTGAACCAAAATTTCTTTATAGACCGTAGAATACAATATTGACTAGTGGAAGATGAAAAAGCTCAGGACTTAAATATCATTGCTGTAAGGCAAATATTGAATATTTCCTCTTAAAAGTAAAAATCTGAGTTATTTACAAATTTGCTTTGTCCGACTAAAAAGGAAATTCCTTATACCAACAATTTACTCACCTTTCTTGCAATAGCATGGATTTATTATTCATGTTTATATTATTTTTATATCACATGCTGTTTTATTATTTTAATTTAAACATAAATTATCCTGTGGTTCTTCCATTTAAAACTTAAAAAAGTCATGCACGATGTTCATGAAATATAATCTTTGCTCATATTTTATTTTTGAGCTTTCAATCATGGCGTCGTCGATAAGCAAAATACCTTTGAAAACTTCAAAAAAACATTAAGGGCAAGATAGTGTAGGGCAGTGCAGATACAAGTGATGGAGCACTAAACGTAATTGAAAAGGAGTGCTTATACAGACCTTGATGTGATTTTGGATGATGCCCTTGAAGCACAGAGTTTCATATACATGGAACACCGTACAATATTAAATAGCGAATGGACTTATTACTCAACATTTTGGAATACAGAGATCCCACCATCAGTATTGTTCTCATTCATTTTTGATAGAATCTCCATATTCCTAAACGTATTCCATTGAAGACATTCCTTATAATGTTTTTTCTTCATCTCGTCTTGATCGTGGCATTCCCCAGAATAACATTTTTTTCACTGAACTTAGTTTTTGACCTATTCTTGAGTAATTTGAGGTCACTGAGCTTTAAACTTTTATTAGTTTTTACCACGCTAGCTTTTTCCTGGGTACTGGTCCATATTGGCGCCATGTATCAATACATTTTTGTCTATCTATTCGAACAAAGCCAGAAATGGAAGTGAATAGCATCTCCTCATATAATTTTTTCTATTTTCAAAATGATTTTATTTAAAAACGCAGGACTCTAGTGGCATAGAAGAAAATCTTTGAATACGATTAACTCTTTTCACCATCAGGTTAATGTAAAAATAATGCCTGATTTCAAGATCTATTTTATGAATAAAATGCCCAAGATTTAGTAAACTTTTGACATACAAATTTTATTTCTGTTTCGTCGGACCAGATTGCCATTTACCAAAACTCCCAGTTTTTCTCTTTTTAAGTTTCAACAACATTTCAAATTTTAAAACTTCAAAAAATGCTAAAATAGAACTCTTCGAAAGAAACAGAGGAATGTGGGTTTGGCGGAAAATTGTTACCGCTCATAGTAGTCAGAATGTCATTTCCACAGTGGAGTTCGGAGGTGGTTCCATCATGATATAGGAATTTTTTTCATCGAGCAGGTACTGGTCAGTTATAAATGATCAAAAGTAGGATTAATGATTAAGTGTACAGGGAGATTCTTGTGAATCGAAAATCTGCAGTTTCGTTGTGACATAGTCGTGATTTCGTAATTCAGAAAGACTATGATCCCAAAAGCACAGTCAAACTAACTAAAGAATGGATTAAAAATAACTAAATTGACATTTAGGATAATCGTTTCATTATAGCTGTGGCAAATTCATCTTAGAAATGAGATAATTTTGATCATAAACCGACGATAAATAGTCATTTTTGAAAGCATCGAAATTCTGATGATAATATATCGTCCCGTAAATTAAAGGTGACCCGACGATAATATGCGCATTCGCGACACTTATTCCGACGATATATCGTCAGTTTATCGTCAGAAATCATCGGTTGCGAAATATTCAAACTTGGGAGAAATTTTAATTGCAATTTGAATAGAGATTTTCAAGAAAATCTTTGCTTCTTGAAAAGACATTTATTTTAATGTCTGGCTTTAAGAAATCGTAAGTAATTCACTAACCTACAGCTTAAAAAATATTCAAAATGCTTCCTTTTTATACACCATTTTGCGAAATCTTTTATGAAAGTCTTTCATGGCCGTGCAAACTACCATTTAAGGCTATTATCTACCAGCATTTATTCAATTGCTTCTGTTGATTTTAAAATTTCTCCCAAGTTTGAATATTTCGCATAGATCAGTCCTTTTTCATGCTTCTCTATAATAAACTTTTGCATTAATTTTAGAGACATTGTCAATGGTTGATTGCTAATTTACCTTCAAAAATAAGGTATACACGTGATAATTATTAAACTTTAGCCTATGTAATTTTTAGAGTACGTAGACTAATATATGTGAAAAAATAATGATTAAAATTCATTTGGAGACAGGAAACACTGTTGCTACAGTTTCTTCAGTACTTTGCGCTACGAACGGTTGAACGTAATTTTTGTTGTGCCATACATGCTTTTAGTAAGTGAAAAATAATTGTGGAATGAGTATGCCTAGAATTTATTTTTCCTGTTCATTTTATACTTTTAGACCATATATTAAAAAATATTAGTTATAGGTTAGACTTCTTATAGAATTCAAATGACAGTGTGTATTAAACTTAAATTCTAGATTGTGAGATTCATTCCAAAGTTTTTCCAAGAGCTTGTTTCAGTTTCTTTATTTTCAGGGTCTTTATTGTATTTATTCACCAGAAAATTTTTGAAAGATGTGTAAAGAAAGTATTTAGTTAACAGGAGTAGTATTTGTTTTATTTTGTTTCTGACTAGGGTCCAAAAAAGGCAGTGCGCTATAGAGATATTTTTAGGAAGCGTAATTGAAGGAAGACTGCGGATATTCAATCTTCGTGACACGGTCTATCCAAAATTTTAATTTACCGATGAAATCTTTCCCTCTACTTCATATCTAAATTCACATAAGTTATCACTATCCCGATCAAAATGGTTGTAAAGGTAGTGAACTTTTATGCTCATGTCGCACCCGAGAGTATGGAAACTGGAAAACAAATTTTCCACCAATTGTACGTAACTCTCTGCTTGATGATTTCCAATACTTCTTTGTACATGAAAAACATGTGCAGCAAAGTAACCCTTAGTAACCTACAAAGGGTTAAATTGAACTTTGGTCACTGATGCGGTAACTTGTGATATCTTTAATCGGACTTATTTTATGTACGTTACGTGGATCATAACATTTTTCAACTTTCTTTCTGTATCTGCTAATCCTATGAAAAGTACGTATCAGGTAGCGAAAGCAAAACCTATCTCGATCTAAAGCTTTCAGAAATTGGATCATAAACTTGAACTCGATATACAAACGGGGAAATAAAATGTTCTCACTCGAAACCAAAGTTTTGTTCACTTTGATTTGTTGTATGACATTTCTTGCAGGCAAATTCTTGGTAACCTCAGCTGATCCTCAGTTTTACTGTCTCAAGTACATGTAAAACAACGATATTTTACGTATCGACTTTACTGCCCAAAGAGGACGCTTACCATTTTGAATCGACAGAAATCAATCCCTGATGTTCTTCATTATTTTTTCCATGATTAATGATATTGTTTCACATGCCTCGTCCAAGCTCTTAGAATGACCAATAGGTTTTGCATCATATTTGTTACAGTTGTGAAAAAAACATTTCGAACAACGTTTTCAGCTACCAAGAAAAAAACATCACCCATCTGGTTTGTATTCTGAAAACCGAGTTTAGAATATCAGGTTCCTATACGGAGAGAAAAATATGGAGTAAATTCCTCATCTACTTTAACTTGAAATATTAGTACCTGAATATAGCAAATTCCTCTCGATTAACCAGATGCAAATAATTTGGAAGACTCCTTTGAGAGACCCAGGCTTCTAATAAAAACATTCAGTTCTTGTGGAGTGGAAGGTTAGGGTCTTGTTGAATCTGTTTCAAATCAATGTCGTTTTTTGATTTTATGCATTGGACTGTAACAGGCGTTGATGTTTGTGAATCATCTTCTGAGAGTCTGGTTAGAGATCTGGATGATGTAATAAGTATTTCTTCAGAATACAATACAGGTTTCTATGCTAAATCTAGAATCAGTATAAGTCCATGTGTCCCTGTGGTTCCGATCGATACTTTTTATGTTTGCGAAACAGAAATAGTTTTGTGATGCGCTCTAAACCATTAGAATAGAATAGAACGAGGCATTAGGAACAAGCCGTTTAGCTCATTCTTGGGTTGATACTCAAGTTTCATGCTGTAATTCTAGCCGTCAATGGTCAAGCACAAACAGATCACGGCAGTAGCCGGCCGCGAACCCGGGTCTTCCCTCATCGCAAGCGGTTTCGCTCACCAGTCGACCAAGCTGGTGGTGGCGGTCGATCAAGCTGGTGGTCCAAACGTTAGATGATTTAAACGTTAGGCAAACGTTAGGCACTTACTTTCGTGAGTTGTCAGCATTTGCAAATGCTTAACGCGTGTTTACAGATGTAATGTGGAGTCGAAAATTTACTTAGTCAGAAATAGATGCCTATTTTTATTAAACGAATATTCGCCACATGCACAACAAAACACGTCAGGATGATTCACACGGTAGCGTCTAGATGTAATGCCAAATTTTGAGTACTAAAGCATGACAAATTTTACCCAAAATGAGTGCACAATCTTCCATACAAACAAACAAATGGTACACTGAAATGCCAAGCTGCCAGAAAGTTTTTTAGAGTTACCAAATAATAAAATAATAATAAATTTAAGTAATGAAAAATCATAACAAAACTTATGACTATATACATATTTTGTATGTATTCACATACCTCCTAAAATTAGGTTCTTGATCGTCAACTGCCGCTTATAAATTCTCTTACTTAATCATAGTAGCTATCTCTTGTTGATGGTTCTACTTTGTGGTCAGTATTTTTCAGCAAGATTGTTTTACCCTTCTTGATGTCAATATTTTATGAGTCAGTAGCCAATATTTGATTAAATCTTCATAAATATTCATCGACATGTGAAATAAATAATCAATAATTACAATTAATTAATTGTGCGGTACAAATTTGAACTCAACACGTGTTACTTTTTTCGAATGAGTCGATGATGTTCCTGCTTGTAAAAAAATAATTACGTTTGGGCAATGGTCAACAGAGCTTATGTTTTTAAAATGTTTCTCAGTCGTCATTTGTCTTTTCAGTTGTGTTATAGGATCACCAATTTCACAAGAAATCCCTTTACAAAAGACTTTACTTTCGTTGTTCTTAATGACATTAATCCACGAAGAGAATCTTTCATCTTCAAGTCCTTCTTGCTTTAACTTTCACTCATAATTTTTTTAATTGTTTTTCTTCTTCTCATGAGTTTTATTTTTATTTTCTTCACTGTCTGAATGATATCAAAACTTTATTCTTTTTTACTCATTGCTTTTTTGGTACTTGTGACCTATTACAAATTTCAATTGTAATAATACAAAGGAACTTCAAGCACATTAAGAAGTCACTTCCCAGACAGTACGAACACGCAACTGGTTAGCAACACACTGACTCCGTGACGCACGTAAACTAAACGTGTTTTTTTTTCATTGAACAGCAACAGAACATGCTTGATTCAAAAATAAACTTGCTACAAAATTTATAAATATCTGTTGAAGTGTATCAGAATTTGAATTAGTTTATATTATGAATCAGTTATCGATAATAGTACCAAATATTTTAGGTTGAAGTAGATGTATATAATACCAAACACACATAAACCTACTCTGAAAGCAAGACGTGCCAAGTTTTGTACGAACGTAACAATTCTGGCAGCCTTGCAAAAACGCGATCGGTAGACGTAACCTCGTAGTATTATGGGAGTGGTTTTACGGTCATGGATGTCTCAAAGTACGCCTAAGCAGCTAATTAGATCGTAATTTTCGACCGGAAATTAAATTGATGCCTCTAAGGTTATCATTATTTCATTAATTTAACCTCTCATCAGAACTAAAATGAAATATCCTGAAACTTACATCTAGAGCTCTTTTGGAAACACTGAAAATTTTAACTCAGTGCGTTGAAAGTTATTCGAAATCAGTTCATATTTTTCCGGGACCAAAACGAAAATTACATTTTGCGATCAGTGTGCAGTCCAAATTCATAGAAAAAATGGCTTCACGTAAAACCACATTCTAAACTTCAAATCACAAAAAATGTGAGTGTTGAAAGTATTCGTTGTATGATGGGTTGATAATATGAAGTGGCGAAAAGATAATGTTATGAGGAGCAATTATTGTGAACGGCGAGTACCACCGATTTTGTGGTGCACAGATAATGAGTCAGGGAATTGCAAGCAATGTTTAAAGAAAAAAATTGTGGACAGCTGTCAGATCAAAGGCTAAAGAGCAAGAGCATTACAAATGGCTGGATAGTGCTCCAGCTCGATGCTCAATTTTTATTGGAAAATTTTCTCAGCTCGCCATCAGCAGAAGATCGAACCAGCTTTGGCCCTCCCTTAGTTCTGTTTTCAATCCCCATGACTACTTACTTTAGAAAAAGATGGAATCCATTGTTCATAAACACAACCCATAAACAACTGATAATTTTAAGAAACATAAAAGTACATCGTGGGAGGAATGAGATAAGAGTTAGACGTGTTGTTTGCAGCTTCAGCCGAAGGGTGCAGCTGCACCAATGAGAATACATCCTATTTTGCGGGTGAAATTTGGGTTACCACCCATGGGACAATAAAATTCATAGAAGTTCACTCTTTTCCTAACTATCCTTCAAATTAAGTTGGAAATGATTAGAGATATTGATTATACGGAAAATTGAAGTCAGTAAAAACTTCATAAAAACCCTGTACAGTATACATATAAGAAACATTTTTATTTAGCAATACATTTCCCTACAATCGCTCAGTAATGATCGATTTCAAAAATTTCTTGACAAAACTATACAATTCGATCGAAGATTCTCTATACCTAGCTAAAATAACATCCTACCAGCTTGGTCGACTGGTATCACCAGCTTGGTCGACTGGTGAGCGAGTCTGCTTACGAGCGGGAAGACCCGGGTTCGAATCCCGCTGCCGACATGGTTGACGCAGCTAGAAATACGGCATGGGACTTGGGTAAACAACCGAATAATTATCGAAGTAATTATCCGACCCAAGAATGGACCAAAAGGTTCGTTCCTATAGCCTCATTCTATTCTATTCTATTCTATTCTATTAATGTTTGCATTCCGAAAAAAGCATTTTCCAGTACTAGTATACTGTAAAGAAGATAATTGGAGTCATTTTTAAACAAGAGGCAAATCGAGGTAAGTACAAAATGAAGTGAACAAGAAGAGCAAGTATTTCTATTCTCGTGGTCAAAGACGTCGCAAACATTTCTTTCACGGATGCATGATGAGTTGTAGGCTCTCTCCTTTCCATAAATGTGGAAAGTCTTTAACTTCAACAAAGGCTACTACATGAAGCAACTCGTTATAAAAATTCACTTTGCAGATGACGGACGCCAACGACGTTATGATTTAGGGTTCGTACTTCGCATAGCAAAGCTGTCAGGTAAACAGTACAAAGGATGCAAGTTTTCCATCAAAACTTACAAGTATATTGCAAAAGTTAGGTGTCCAAGAGGCTCTTAGCAGAAGTTTTGGCTTAGAACTCGAGTAATTTTTTCCTATTATATGTCTATGCTCTAAAAATTCCGATTATAGACACGGTAACGTATCATCAGCAAGAAGTAATTCATAAATTCAAAAATTATAAAAGTGGTAATGAGCGTAAAGTTTTACTTAGAATTTTATTTGAAATAGTTATCCTGGTGTACTCAAGAGAGAAAATAAATTTAAAGTGTATAAGATTCAAATTTGAGTTATTTACACACATTTATATGCTCATAGTGGGCTCTAGCCTCCACTTGTGAGAGATCACTACCCAACCAAATAGAGCATCCGGCATTAACGTCATTTAATTCACGAGCGCTTGCAAGCACAATACCAGATGACTCTACAGCATTTTGGACAACGGCAAAATTATCCTTGCCGACGCACCTGCTGCTTTTTTATAACCTTTATGCATAAGAGCCCCAATGTATTCCTACAATCAATTAGACTGACAATAATTTAACAATATTGATCTATTCCTAATGTGCTTGTTTTAATCACCGCGAACATTTATCATGAATTTGAGAGCTAGGAAATAATAACTATCAGCAACTGGTTAAGCCATTTCCACTTACAAAATTATCCTACTAGTCGCTGTTTGTAGCAGCATGCTCGACCACGAGTGCTTTATACAATACATACAGTGCGTGCCAGAATTATATTTAACCATGTTTTTTGATTCTCACTCCCATAGTTGTTAGTAAAAATTAGCGACACTTGGTGCATTATATGGCAATACTAACACATGCTCAGATCTAAAATTGTATGACGATCTGCGTAATAGTAAGCAAACAGCAGCTATTGACTTGAATTCTTGCAAGTTTCAGCGTGCCAACTTTATATGCAAATCATCTATACAGTATCAAATATGGACAACTGGTGAAGGAAATTGATAAAATAGATTATTTTAAAAATATTTAATGTGGAAACGACATTACAAAACAAAAAGCTTCAATGTGGTTGAATAGTGCAATTAATGTCGTGGATAATTACCATGTTCATCAACAACAGAAAAAAACCTTCATTCATTAATGATGTCAAATTTTTTACTTTATCTGATGAAGTTTCTTTGGCAGTAGTTAGAACGGCATTCCAGAGGTCATCCTTGGAGGTGTATTGCCTTCTGTAGTGATTTGTATTATAATCACTCTTCAGTCTCAACCCTCAGACATCTCTTATCTCCGAGCAGACATTGAATATTTTATCCTACTCGGAGTGAGCGCCTGAGGGAGTAAGGAACCGTTGAGAAACCCAATAGGAGAAAAAGCGATAAAAGGCAGGATGAGTTTAATACTTTTTACATGGGCATTTGAATATTATATTAGTTGTTGCTTCTTATTTCTTCGTTAGTCACGTCTCGTCGTCGAGTAGTGGCGTACGGACATCTTGGTGGCAGAGCGCCGGGACGTATTGAGTTGGAGCGCGGCGCGAGTTGTAGCGCGTGTAGTATTTCTTGTTAGTGCGTTGGCTGTTTAAGCTCCATCTGTCCGCAGACAGGATGGCTGGTTTCTGCTTTCTTTTTTATGCTGTTGTCTGTGAGTTGAGCTGTTCAGGTGATGAGAGTTCTTGGTGGAGATATTGACTTTGGAAGTGCTTGGTAGAGAGTCCGTGACGCGGTGGTGGTGGTGGTGGTCGGTACCAATAGGGAAGATTTGAGAGTTTGGCACAGGGTGTACCTAAGTAAAGGGGTGAAACGGAGGGGATACTACGAGGGGAATAGAAATGAGCGCTCTGCGCACATGTATTGAGTGGTGAGGGTCTGTCGTTGGGGTTTGTTCTTGTAGGTGGTCTCTATAAGGAGTTGTCTAGAGGGGAATTGATGCTAGGTGTGGTGGTGTGGGGTGTCATGTGTATTTGGGTGTTGGAGAGGGGCCAAGTATTTTTGTTTTCGAGCTTGGGAAAGCTCTGTGTGGTATTTGTCTAGTTTCTTGTGGGAATGTGAGGTGTAGGTATAGTTGTGGGTGCATTTGTTCAATGTTAGTCCATATTTTTTTTTGCGTGTTCGTGTAAGAGGGTGTTGATGGGGGTTAGTTTGGTTTGACGGTGTAATTGAGCTGATGTGTTAAAGTCGTGCCATTCTGCGTTTGTGATGAATCGTGTTGCTTTGTTTTGTACAGTTTGTAGTTTTGAGATGGAGGATGGTGATAATGTGTGAAGTGGGAGGGCTGGGTAGGTGAGGGCTGATAGTACGTAGGCCAGGAAGAGCTTCCCCTTTTGTGTCCGGGTGCATGTGTTTAAAATGGTATAAACTAGAGGGATTATTTTGTGCTATTGCTTTCCTTTGTGTGATGTGAGAGGTGTATCCCTGGCTACTGAGGTGGAGACCAAAGACTTTGCCTGATTTATCGTACGGGAAGGGGGTGTCGTCTACGCGCACTTGGTGTTTATTGCGGCGGCTGATGGCCATAAGTTTGAATTTGTTTGCGTTTGTTTGTATCTTCCATTTCCTTTCAAAGGCATTGATCTGGGCTATTGCCCTTGATGTCAAACGCACGGCCATGTTGTGGGAGTTGGGGCTGAATGTGATTTGTGTTATGTCGTCGGCGAATGCAATATAGTCGGTGTTTGGTATGGGTGGCGGGAGGTCGTGTGTGTAAAAGTTTTACAGTGCTGGGGAGATGACTGCTCCTTGTGGCACCCCTGATTTTATGGGGAAGGGTTGTCCTGTGTGGTTTGCGATTCTGATTGCAGCGGCGCGGTCTGAAAGGAAGTTTGCAAGAATTTTTGTGAACAGTGGATGAAGGTTAAGTTGCGATAATTTATATTTTAGGCCTGTGTGCTAGACTTTATCGAATGCTTTTGATACATCTCGTAGGATGACGTCTATCGTATGCCGTTGGTTTAAATGGATGTGCAGCGTCTCATGTAGGGTGGCAAGAGCAGTGTGCGTTCCTCTTCCATGTCGGAAGCCGTGTTGCCTTTTGTTGTATATGTTGTGTATAGTGAGATGGTCTGTGAGTCTGTAGGTGAGGATTTTGTCTAGGAGTTTTCCGTGGATGTCGAGTAGTGATATTGGGCGGTAACTTTTTATTTCGTGTTGTGAGGTGGACGGTTTAGGAAAGAAAATCATGATGGCGTATTTTAATTTGATAGGGAAATAACCCGCGGAGATTGCGTTGTTGAATGTTTATAGCAGGTACTGGAGCATATTGAGGGGGAGTTGTTTGAGGTGGTGTGTCGTGATTTTTGTGTGTCCTGGGGCTTTTTGTGAAAATGTTTGTAGTGCTTGTTTGAGTTCTTGGAGTGTGATGGCTGGGAATTGGGGTGTTTAGGCGGGTAACGTCTCCAGTCTCGTGTGGTTTTAAGTGCAGTGTGATGCTCGTCATCTGTGTTTCAACGTCATGAATGTGGTTTTCGTCGAATTTGTTGTCGGGACCGTAGGTGCCTGAGTAGATGTTTGACCAGTGTGTTCTGA
>VCRD01001046.1:145705-157690 GCA_006783055.1 Trinorchestia longiramus | reverse complement strand
GGTGCTGGAGTTATGAGTGAGTAAAGTGGGAAAGTTTGGTCCGATGTGTATACTTTTATTTTTATTTATGAGTGAGTGTATTTGTTTTCCTTTATTGTTTGTGTAATTATATCCAATTGTAGGGTGTCGTGCATTCATATCTGCTAGTAGGTAGGTAGGATTTTGTCGTCTTAGTAGTGTGTGCATGTCGATGTAGTTGATGTAATTGGTGCGTGGTGGGATGTAAGTTGTGCCTATGGTGATGGGGCCTTGCGGAGTTTCGACTGTGACTCCGAGCATGTCTGTGTGAAAATTGTCGTGTAGTTTAAATGGCATGTCTTTCCTGATTGCTATGGCTGTGACGCAGTGCGTTGCAGCCTCGTTATATAGGGTGGTTAGCTGGGTTCTGCGGCCTGAGCGTGACCGCTCATTGGGTAATAGAATAGAATAGAATAGAATAAGGCTATAGGAACGAACCTTCTGGCCCATTCTTGGGTCGGATAATTATTTCGATAATTATTCGGTTGTTTACCCAAGTCCCATGCCGTATTTCTAGCCGCGTCAACCATGTCGGCAGCGGGATTCGAACCCGGGTCTTCCCGCTCGCAAGCAGATTCGCTCACCAGTCGACCAAGCTGGTGAATGTCGTGCTTCTGGTCGTAACGGGACCTAGCCTCGTCGCTGGATTTACTTCTTCTGTCATGATTGGTCATTGGTCGATGAACCTAGCCTCGTCGCGGTACTCGTTTGTAGTGGAGCCATGCGATTCACTACACTTCCACCGGAGTAAATTTTCCTTTTCAGGATACTCCACAGATTCTTGATGAGGTTTATATCCGGAGAACAAGTTGGCCATTGCATGATTTTCCCGTGTCTGGCAAAAACACTCTCCAAATATTCTATGGTTATTCTTGCAGCATGAGACAAGGCATTATCATGCATAAATACCATCTCTTTCCGGAATGCCGAATTCTTTATCTTGTACCAGGGTAAAAGGTGTTCCTTAATGAAGTCAATGTTGAGTTTGGCAGTCATTTTCACTCCATCTACGACTTTGAATGGTCCTACCAGTTCATTACCAATGTGTGCATCCCAAAACATAGCACCCCCACTTCCTTGCTGACGCCTGATCCGGTAGGGACGTGGATCATCCTTGCAGTACCATCCTCTCCTCCATCCATCGGGTTCATCAAGAGTCGCTCGACACTCATCTCTTAACAGAACAGTTTGAAAATTTACCTTTCCTGTGGTTTTTCGCCCAATCCATCTTCTTTTTCTTGTGGATATCCTTTAATGGAAGGCGAACCTATGGCTTTTCAGATTTTCCAACCTCCCTCAGAACACGGCGTCGAGTGGATTTGGGCACATTAGGAACGCCAGCGTTTCAGACACTTCTTTGCTAGTTTTAAGTGGGTTTCGGCAGCATTCTCTCGTGATCCTACTCATGGCTCGATGCGACACAGGTGCTTTCTTACGTTTTCCGTTGTCAGAACGACCGTTGCAACGATCAGGGCCGGTCACAAATTTTTTAATGATACGATGGTCACGGCCCAATTCTTTTGCTATTTCTAATGTAGATATGTTATTACTCAGCTTTTAACAATTTTAGACTTTTCACCCCGACTCAAAGCACCTTTACGTCCAATCTTACAAATGAAGTTGGCACGCTGAAACTTGCAAGAATTCAAGTCAATGGCTGCCGTTTGTTTACTATTGCGCTGATTGTCTTACAATTTTAGATATATGCCACAAATTTTTGGAATCACAGCATAGTTTCATATATATGACCGATGAAATAAATTTTTCTCATAAGTGCGTATCAAATAGGATACCAATTTTTGATGGCAGAATTAATTCTGCAAGTTCTAGTAAACTGTTATCAGATTGACTTATCTCGAAGTTATTAGTATTATTAACCTACGATTTAAAAAAAGCGAGGCTTACCGTGCGCAGAGAGGCTTTGTCCTTTCTGTCTTATCAACTGAAAGTTGAATGAAATTTTTTATTATATTTGGTCTGAGGTTTCCACATTTCCAAAATATATGAACTATTTTTATTATAAAGTCTTCCAGTTTTGGGCGTGATCGTCAGGTGAACTCATTTTTATACAACCTTTGGCGAGTCCTCGTTCAAGTTGAATTGCCTTCGTTGTCTCCCTCTCACGTACCGACTGAGGTTTAATAGACTAAGTTGCTCAAATAACAGTGACTAATAGACAAATCCGAGACAAAGTTGCTGTTGCTAAAGAATTAAAACGGTTGATTAGTTTATTTCGCAATTTATAATTTTTCTTGTTCATTCAGTTTAGAGCAGATATCTAAGTAAAACGACCGATACGCCTTGGTTTACTGGAAATTGAACTGCCCAAAAGAAACAGGATTGTGACAATTTTATCCCGCTGTCATGGTTTGACTCGGGATTGTCTTATTAGATTTTGTAATGTGAAGATTTCTTGGAGTAACTCTGCATGCAGCATCAGTTCTTTTAACTATTTCAAAAGTTAGCCAGCACCAAAGTTTAGCCGTTCTAATATTGCTTAGGTGGATGCTATAATTTTGAAGATGTTATAGATGCCTGTGTATTCAAACGTTAGATCTAGGCTTAGATCTAGGCATGAGAGTTGGATATTTCCCCCACGAAACATTTTGTCCACGATTCATTAACAGAATGAATTTAAAGTCGGATTTGTCGGCATTAATGGGTTAAACTAACGCAAGAATACTAATCAATAGATAAAATGATGTTCTGTAATTCACTACGATAAAGAAGTACGTCTTTCTAGCTACTGTAGAACAACACTACGAAGTAACCCAAGTAAGAATGGCACATTTGTTCAACCGGGTCCGTGCACTGAAGGGCATACATACTCATATCTAGCACGTGCAAGGTGGCGTTGCAATGCAGGGGTGCTCGATATTTTTTATCTTACTCAAATAATAACATTTGAATGCCACTGAGATGAAAATAATGCTGGAAGATCGTATACATGAAAGTTAAAGTGCGAGTAAATTCAGCTGAAAATAGAAGAAGTTTCAGTGCAGTACTTACATTTTACTAACAAATATGTTATTAGTTCTTTGTTTATAAATTTCAGTCGATAAAGAAGTAAAATAGACTGGTGTGGGAAGTTTGACGATTACTTGGAACTCCAAAGCTTAAGAATAGAATCAAGAGTTTTCAGGAAATTGGTGCAATTTAGTATCCTTCTTTAATTATCTAAATCAGTAATCACAAAAGTACTTTACATAACCCCTGCGTACGAACAAAACAAGGCTGAAGTGGGTTTCAATGTATGAATAACTCAAAACATAGTTCTTTTTATATTTTTGCTGTTTAATACGAATGACTAAATGTAATTTTTTAAACTACTGCACACTTTTGAAACGTTAATCTAGGTAAATACATTTTTTGAAAGCTTTTACAGAAAAGCAAAGAAAAAAAATTAGTAGCAAATATACCTCACGTCCCTGTAAAGTGATTTTTGTGTAGCCCAAGAACGAATAAATGCAGATTACTTCAACGCGGCAATTTATGTTCAGACGTTCAAATGAGATGCAAAACACTTCTGCAGAAGCAGCCTGATCTTCTAACCCTAACTTCAGTATGCTAAAATTCTCGTTTAGCATGGAAGCTGCAACAAGTAGTTGATTCTACTTCTGACAACAAGAGAAGATACATATGGAAATTAGAGGGAGTAAAGGAGCTCTAGCGCTTATTCGTACGCAAAGTTGTCTATCTGCAAGAGTACTTGATTTGGAACTGTTCTGATTTGAATTCGCTGTTATACGTCATCTACGTACTAAATATTTATTCTAAAATTTTAAAATCAAGACACATAGTTCACAGTTTTGCAAATGCTGAAGACTAGAAGGGAAAATTATTTCAACCATAATTTTATTGACAGCCCACTCGTATGCGTATTGTTGATAACATTACAACTAAAGTACGAAATTTGCGGATTGATTTCAGCTGTAATTTTATGTATTATCTAATATTTGTAGGTCTCATAAGCCTCGTCAATCTAAAATTACGGCATGCAAACTGGGGAGTAATAAATACGCGTACGCTTAGTAAAATAAGTTTCAATAAATTTTGAAAGTATCAAACAGATGAAATACATGTAGCAAAAAGAACATGGGTGAAAAAGGCGTTCACAAACTGATATTCTGTAATACGAATGGGTTGAGTAGTTTTTTTCTTTCATCACGAAAAATCACTTCTCGTAGTTCACCAGCGCTGATGGAAAAACGTTAGTGCTTATAACTCCAACAACACCATCTCTTCAAGTATGTAAGCATGCAGCGAGTGTTAAAGAACAATATCCACATGAATGATCCAACAAATATCAATAAGAATATTTAAAAGTCATCTCGAAAAAAGAATTTCTGAAAAGATCAAAAAACTGTTACAGGATATATGTAAGTGAAGTACCTTAGGAGATCATTCAGATGTGACAGGCAACGAAGGTTATTTGTCTTAGTATTAACTACCAAATATCAATTATCACAAGTGTTTTTCAAATAGTTTAGAAATTGCACTATTCATCAAAGTTGACCTGGTTGCCCCTTTTTAGTACAGTAACAATTAACTTTGCTTACATATCTATTATGATTTTTTCGTCGAAGTTGATTGTTTGGAAATGTTTCAACCCTTAACGTTGGAGGGTAATAAAAGTGTACTTTAGAATAATTACCAGGATCAAGATCGAACTACCGATTGAATTTTACTTTTTACAATGTACATGTTTGATAACACTGGGCTGTATTAAAAAAATTTAGTTGCTGGGTTTCTTAGCCTATTCCTTATGTACATATTTTGAGTACTGATTCCAAAAATATCATTCATTTTGTCCAATCAGGTCAGATTTTTATGCAATGGAAATTAGGGAAAATTTATAATCACTGAATGTGATGTCAACATTTTTGGTCAAATTTTATTATAAAAAATACATGGAATCAAAATATGTCAACTACATAGATGACCTTACAGTTAGATATGCATAAATGGCTGGCGCAAAAATTTTATTTGGTGCTTGGTGTCCGTGGCGTCACGCTTCAGATACCTACAGTAGTCTGCAAGCATGTTGATATTCCAGCGACCTTGGTACTGCTCCTTCATTACACGGATATCTTGGTGAAAGCGTTCTCCTTGTTTCTCCCTCATATCCGTACAGTTCTCTGGAAAGTAGTTCGAGTGGGAGCTGGGGAAGTGCATCTTGATGGACATGCATGCACCAAGAACTTTGTAGCTGAGAAGTAGGTCCATAACAACTCGTTCACACTCTGGAGCTTAAAGACATGTCAGGCTTTATTTTCATTTACATCTATGATGGAATAAGTTTGGGAACTTTGAAAAGCTCTCTGATCTGAGGGCTATTAAAAATTTTTACGTTCAGCTTTGCCTCACTGACTTCTGGAAATTTTTATGTCGGGAAATTGAAAACCAAGTTTTTGTGCCCAGTGCCTTTACAATGTTTTTTAACAGACCGAGCTTGCTGTGCATTGGTGGATGAAGAATGTAATGCAGATTAATCAGAGCATGGAGAATAACATTGTGAAAACCTGGAGTAATTCCACTTCTTGCAAGTCAGTCATGTTGCATGCAGTGCTGCTTGTCTACTCTACTATCCCACTGAAACAAAAAAGATGAAAACTTGATGAAACCATCTTTGTAGATCCAGCACCATGTACACAACCTTTGGAAAAACAGATTAAAAATGTGTTTAGCTGAATATTTTTATTGTTAAAAAGATGAAGATTTCAGTATTCAAAATATTTATTCAGTATTCAATTTCATGATCAGTATTCAAAATACACCTATAGAAGTCTAATAATACACAAATCTCAAAAACCACGCAGGGCAATGTTATTTATACAAAAATATTTTACCATACAAATGAGTGAAATAGTAAAACAATTGACTAATGGTCAAGAGTCTAGACGATACTTTATATATGTTATTTCTGATTTATGCTGGACGTAATTCAAAACATCCTCCCTCAAATTCAGGGAAAATATCAACAGACAAATGTTGTTATAATTTCCCGCAATCAATCGTAAATACTTAAAAATTTGACACGGAGTCAGTAAGTCAGTTCTGTTTTTAAAGAAAAAATAGATAAAGTTGCTCCTCTATTCTTTCCAAATTGTTCCTTTTGTTTAGAAAACACCATGTGTAAAGTTATATTGAGACGTTGTCATATCTGAAGGATTCAATGAATCTGATGTTCCCCAAGATGAGGTATGAAACCCACAGTCACTAGATTGGTTTCTCCCCAAAGTTCACAAGCCTGGGCTCCTCCCAGATCTTTTGCAGCGGGTATTAGCTGTTCATTGACAGAAGTATCGAGCTGACCAATATCACTCAGCATCACCCAGTAAAGTCCGCTTGCGATAGCCAGGAAGCTTTCTAGGGTGTTCAGCAACAACACTCAAAACAAACTGCAGTTGTCGTTCATCCTTTTTCAGTCGGTCAAATAAATCCTCGATCAAGACAATGTAACATTCAGCATGATTGTCAGTGACATTCAATATGCTGATGAAATTCTTTGCAGCACTGATGCTAGGCTGATACTTCCAGAAAGCTACAAGAATTTCAAGGAAATCATCTCGCAGATGCCAGTTCTTGACAAGAAGTTTTTATTTATTGGTAGTATAGGTGGCTAAAGTCTCCTCCTAAATAAGTTTTACGTTGATAGATAGACTTTCTGGGGAATTTCCTTCCATTTTCTCTCTTCCACCGCTCTAACAATGTCGTCCTCGGTGCGATTGTCTAAATCATCCCCAAACAATGTCAGAGTGACCAAGTTCTCAGAAATTGACTACAGTTGGTCTGCCATCTTCTTCGCCGTCCCATTGAATAAATTGTGTCAGTCGTATGATAGATCTCATATTGTTTGGGCAACGTCAGGTCATTTCTTGGGACCTTCGAAGCGATGCTGGCTATGTCATGCTTCAATATAGATGTGGAGAAAGAAGATGCAGAGTTTTTGTCATCCTTGCTATTCGCCTGCTGTCTCCTTGAGCTGTACGCAAAACATTCATTCTTTGAATGCGTAGATTATTTTTTATTCATCGGGTTCAGCACACGACTGCATGAGTTGCAAGGTAGGCAACTTTAGGAGGGACAGCTCCAAAGAAAATGATAGTCAGCTCCAGGAGTTCTCTGTAGTCATCTATAGGCTGAGAGACTTCACCAGCCGTCTTCGAAAGCTGAGCCAATTATTTTCAACCGGAGTGAGTATTTAGCTTTTCTGGTGTGTAGATATTTATGCAGATGGTCATTTTATTGTGTATAAACGTGTAACAAATTCTTTCGAATGATACTTTGAATCAGTGAAAATCCCATCGATGCAGTTTACGAGACATACAATTATGTATAAACTCGTATATATATATATATATATATATATATATATATATATATATATATATATATATACTCGTATACAGCTAAAGAACGAAGCTTAATTTTTAGATGAAACCCAAGCTTTCGGCATGGATAAGGTACAACCGTCATCAGGGTTCGACGTGTATTTTTGAAAACCATGTGTGGTTACAGCAGATATCTAGTTTTTGGAAAATTTTAGTTTTTTACGCGAAAAGAAGCGAAGAAAAATTGAAATTTGGCGGCCAGGGAGAACGTTTAATGATCAAAGGAAGAAGTTTCTAGGGCACATTAACACGTTGACTCCGATTGCCTGGCCGGTGTAAATCTTCGCTTTGTACGCATAGTCACTAGAAGGATCTGAAAAAATTACAGAACCTAACCTAAGTGGTACACATACGTACCATTTCGGAGTCAACGTGTTAAGATGACAATCAATTTTGTTGGGATCAATTTTATTGTAAAATAATTTTATGGTTTTTCTCAAGTACAAATTTTCTACTCTATATAATATTGAGATGTTTGAAAAATCTGAGTGGTTGTGCCCTCTTGAGTGCTTGCACACAACGGACAACTTATTTTTCCTCCGAACATTGTTATAATTTAATTTAATCCTAGCTGGCAGAAAAATCTGTTTCTCCTGCTAATCAGACATCACAATCAAAACCCTTCAATTTTTAAATCATACACATGTCATATCTTATTATACACGTCATGCTTTGATTACTTTTGATACCAGTATTTGCTGATACTAGTGTTAGTTGACATGTATAATGTGTGGATTTAATCAAATAAAAAGAATCCTGAATACAGAACGGAGCTAGAAGAAGCTGAAGAACGCATGATTTACTCCTATAATTTTAATTTACCCCATATCTAATTTGATCAATTTCCAACAGAGGCAATATTCTGGAATGAGAACTGCCATCCTCGAGTACGTGAGCTCAGTTCGTTGAAGCAAGAAACTGAAAACACGCAAAGCGCCAAGTACCGGAACCAAGCATCGTAAGATTGATGTGGTAATATCATCAGGGGCGAAGCAGCAACTACGAGTCAAGCAACAGGTTGTGGACAAGGCAATCACTAATTTTACTGTATAATAAATCGATACCCTCTCGACAGTTGAAGAGCCTTTATTTCTTTCATTCCTGCCAAGTAAATACTTTTAATTTAATTTGACTCTCGAGCGCTCATTCAATTATAACCGCTGATTGTTAAAAAAAACTAGTTCACTTAGCGTGAAGTTTTCTAGAACTTGGAAGAGAAGATAAAAAGTGAAAAATGAGTTTAATAAAAGAACTCGTATGATAACATAATAGTAAGGCATTGTTATTCACATTCATCGAGGGCCACACGAGGGATAGAAAGCATTCTTTTCACGAAGATGTGCAAATAGTTTCTTTCCTTGCCAGCATGCCTTGGATTTACAGCTTTTCTTAAAAGCGATCCAAGCTACCAAAACAGAATAAAAATACGTTTTGATAGGAATCTGACTGATGGAGCTTTAGTTTTTGTCAGTAGGAAAGCCTGTTGTTTTGTTTATTCGTTTACTACTCTCGTGGGGAGGGTCAGAGGACAGACCTCCAGAAAGGGTGTCTGTGATTGTATATCTGTAGCCTCCATTTTTCAATCTTTCCCCTGCCTGTGCTGAAACACCTGAACATCGGCTGCGGGGGTAAACCCTTCGTAACCTAATCTGTCTGCTCATCACGCCATAGTTGGCAATGGTTTCACTGATTTTAAAGGTAATTTCAAGTCGCACATAAAGTTTGTGTTACAAGGTGCAATTACTCTTTGTTTATGGAAGTCTCAGTTTATGAATGATGAAATTCAACGTTTCTTTTATATAATTTTCACCCCTGAACCCTTCCATATCGGTGATGTCTTGTTGGAAGCTAAGTTGGCTGTTAACGAATGACGATGCACTGTTGAAGACAAAGCTGGTGGTGAAACTGGAGTAGCTGGATTGCTTTTGCCTTACCACCGACATCCGGTCAACTTGACATCGCAGCTTTTTTGGAGTAACCATTTATTGGATAGAAGTAACAAAATTTTAAAATTCGCTCTATGCTCTTGCCATGTGTAAATGTATTAAACCGAACTATGTGCTAACGAAACTTTTTGAATAACGTAAAGGCTCAATTAGACGTCAATTTTTACATGTGTGGTAAAACATAAAATTATTTCATGCATCGTCATACTTCAGCTATTTTTGAAAATAATGCTGGACAGTATAGGCCGGATGTTACAGAACTGTACCTTAGAAAAATATGAAATACTATTCTATTGCATCGCCTACATTAAACTGACTTGTAAACGACTAATGGTAGTTTAAAATTTAATGTTTCTAAGTTCCTTACCAAATACTTCGACGTGCAGAAAATGTATGAATAAAACACGAACTTCACTCGTCCAAAGCGAATCGAAAAATGTGAAGTTATCACGCAATGGTCATATTATGAACTTCATTTTATTTCCCCTTCAAGGTGGTTGAGTCTTAACATAATTTTATTTTATTTGACCATACGTAAATCCAAATGGTCATATTCATGTTCGTTTGAACGACGAGTATGTGTACTCGAGTTTAGATAAACATTTCATTTCAGAGCGTGCAATGAAGAAGACGCATTCTGAATCAATATTGACCAAGCCGTTGATGCAGACCTACCAACGGAACAATATTATGATGCAGCGGCACCCAGTCAGCAGCACCAAAATGTCTACGTGCACCGTTCTACCTAGAACTGTGTCTTCGAATGGAGCTGAAATGCTGCCGTGACGGCCTAACGGTTCTGTGTAGCACTGNTGCGACAAAAACACTGCAGTTACTTTAAGCACTACACTCAGCTACAACTAAGATTGTATCTGGAGGTTGGAAACTTCAACGAAAAAAAAGTAGTGTACTGTAACTACTTGGCATAGATAATGTATTTTTTTCGTCCCTAGGCAGTAAATGTTTGGAGGTGCATTCAAGTTAGAACACATCTGATGTTTTTCCTAGGACTAAAAACCGATAAAAAATGCAATTTGTTTTAAAATGCCCTTGCATTTTAAAACTCGTATGGAGAAAACAAATGAATGAACGCTCTTCTTGTAATGAAAACATCTCCATTTTAGGTATCAAAAATGGTCCTCACTCCCACCGCTGCCGCTACAAATTTGTGTGCGGTATATGGTTGTCATCTATGTCATGCATTCAACAAACTACATGATTCCGTTTCCACTTATGAGAAAAAACATCGGAGGTGGTATAACTTGGATGCACCTGGTTGCATGCTGCCCTCAGCATGTGGCGTAGAGGAACGTATAGTATCGCGATACATAATTTAGGGTAGTCTGTGTATGTACCCCAAAAAAAATTGATAAAGTTGTTTCTCTGATCGTACTAAGAGGCTCTATTTGGGTGGAAAAATTCCCGTGGCTCACTCAGTATACGAGCCTGTTGTCAATTTGAGTTAGCCTAAAGACCTGCAAAACATGAACAAATATTACCATTTTAATAGTTGATTTTGTTGCATTTTAATTGAGACCTAAGTAACTGGTGTGCGTATTGGGACCTCACCAGAAAAGAACTTCGGATCCATTGAGAATCTTCAAAACGTTAACAGATAAAAAATAAGGATCATCCTTTTATACATAATTCTAGAAATAAATGAAGTAATAATACACGGTACTTTGAGAAACAGTTATCACAATAATAAAGTACTTGAATAAAATGTCTGATCCAGAAAGGTTAGAACTTGAATTGCATCATCATCAAAACGAACATTTGACCATCATTTGTGTTTGGTTTTCTATTGTTGGCGGTGGTATCATTAGTAGACATACATTTTATAGAGGCGTTAATCATCTTTATTTATACCTGCATATATCAATGTAGCTAAATGAACAAGCTCTTCAATTACAAGCTCAACAAGCTTCAACGAGCTCTTCAATAAAAATTCGAATTCGAATTAAAATTAAAATCAGAATTAGAAAATGAGCATTAGAATTAAAAAATTAGAATTAAAATTAAAATTAAAACGAGAATTAGAATTAAACTGGGAATGAGAATTATGTTTAAATTGGGAATAACAATTAAAATGAAAATAAGAATTAGAATCTACATATATAATCGATTATTTATCTCCATCTTTCTGTATCTGTGTGTGTCCGTCCCATTAATTCCTATCTATTACTGAAGAAAAATTAGTGAACTGAAATCAGAACGGGCACGCATGTATTATAGACATTGTATTGTGGATACCAAAGGCACCGGATCACTATAAAATACTAATTTTTTTTGTCATTAACGTTTTTCTCGTACACGGCTATGTTATCGGTAAATACGGTACAGAATGGAAGTTCTGTACGTATTAATGAAAATTATTCATTTAAAACACAATAATTCGTCGTAAGTCTTCAATGCATTTATCTTCATAATAATTTCAAGTTAGTTGAATCTAAATCGCGGAATTTCCGCGGGAACTGACTAGTTAGAATTAGGATTAGAATGAGAGTTATAATTAGAATTCACCTGTAGCGATCCAAGCAGAATGCATTAACTTCCAGCTTTATTTACCCCCATTTCATTTGTTTCATTCCCATTCTTCTAATTTTATACATATAAATATATATATA
>VCRD01001046.1:123546-145343 GCA_006783055.1 Trinorchestia longiramus | reverse complement strand
TGTGACTCGCACTTTTTCGATCAGTTTTCGAGAATTCCTTATTTATTTTTCAAATTTTTCCGTTCATTACTTCTGCGGTGAAGCGTCCTTGATTTTTCTGAATTTCGGACCCTCTGTTGATTCACCCAAAATTTCACATATAACTTCATTTCAGGTAAGATCTAGTTTATTTAGAAAATTTTTGTTAATTTTTTACCACACCCCACTTGGGCCTCTACTTATACACTCTTTCATGATTATCGTGAAACTGTCCTCTTGCACTCCCTACTTTATTTGATTTCTCCTTTCACCGTAGGAAACAGCCATGAAGGCCGAGGCTCGCTTGTGGAAGCATCACCCACACATATTTTTTTCTTCTTTCGACTGACGAAGCACCAGTATTCTTATCCTCTTCTTTTCTAGCATACAAACTTGCCATGTATTTTAATAGCCGGTATCCATGGTTCGACAACAAAGCTTGCTCTCTCGTAGAAATTTGGTGTCATAAATTTGAATCTTTCGATGTAAGGCCCCTTTGACCCGTAACACGATACTTCTCTCAGAGGTGGTCTCCTGATCTTGCTTGTACAGCATAACATCTAGAAAATTCCTATTTCTTACATGCTCACCTTATTTTCACTACATATCCATTTTTTATTTTTTACAAGCTCGTCATATTGTACAGTATAACATCTAAAAGGTCTCTATTTTTTACATGCTAAATATAACATCTAAAAATTCCCCATTTCTCAGGAGCAAGCCTTATTTATATAACAGCTCAGTGTTTATTTGCATCAGAAGACATTCAAAAACCCATTGGTGTAACACGTTTCATGTACCAAGACGGTGGGGAAAAATGTGATTAGCATGTTTGGAGTTTTCATTTCATGATATTAAAATTGAATTTCTATACCCAAGCAAGCATGCAACATACAAAGTACAATAATCTGTATGCATTAATATGCATAGATTTTCTAATTAATTTGAGCTCATATGTGGAGCTCCTTGTCACAAGGGTGAAGCTGCCATCAGGCAAAAAATTCGTTTTCTATGAAAAATAAATCTCACAGCCAAGCTTCTTACATCTTCTGCAGAAATTCTGACACCTACAAACAGGGATTTAGCACCAAGACATCATACCAGCATACTGACCCTCTGGAAAAAGAGAGATCAAGGACTTACGATAGCAGTGTTTTTAACCTTGCAACTGTGTACCTTTCCCAGAAATACCCAACACCAGTAAAGATTTCTGTTGAAAAGTCACAGGATATTCAATCCCTGTTAATCTTCATCCCCCCTGCGAAAAATAGTTTATGGTGGACCTAAGTGTTGCTCAACGACTTTTGGGAGTCACAACCCAAGTTTCTGACCATGACCCAGATGATAACCTCCGTGAATACTAAAACTCACCCACACTTCCGCACAAAGAGCACTTCACAAGCGGAATAGAAACAGCATGAATGTAAAGGTGGCAATTTTTTATGCTGATTTCCTGCGTGTGAATGTAACACTCAGGAAAAAAACGTACTTAACCCATGTAATGATACCAAGAACACATTGATATACATATACATAATTAATTATGTTACATAAATTTGCATGTATACACACATAAACTTTGTAAGGCGAGAACTCAAAATTTGTTTTCGGGAACTTCGCCCTTTAGGCATGCCGCACCTCATATACATGTAAGAGGCCCATGAAATAGAAATTTTAGGAATAAAATAGAACATATAATATATGTTAATTATTGTTCAAAAAATTTCTTAATTGCAGTAACATTTATCTATTTAATAAAAAATCCCATTCAAGCAGCGTTGATGACTTTACTCCACCGGAGATTTCGATGTGGGAAAGCAACTTAATAGTGATAGGATGTATATCAAAAGACAGGTTAATTGATATTAAAAGGCGAAAAACTTCATTGACCAAGAACTGTCTTTGACCGTGATGATCTATACGTACTTGTCAAGTTTTTGTCATAAACACTGAACTAATGGTTTAGATAATTGTCGGAATTCGGTTATTCAACGTTTTGCATCTCTTTCTCATTGCATAGTTTACCCAGTAAATGCGTAGTGGGAAGCGAATTTATACACTTCCGATGAAGTCATAATATTTACCTAACAATCGGATGAACGTTAAATGAGTTATAATTTACTCCTCGTGTCCCTTCCTGATCGTTATTCACATCTCGCAACTTTCAATTTTTCTTTTAAAATGTAATCAATACAAAAAATTACAGTCCAAATACTTTTTCTTAGTTTTCGTTACATCAATTAAAAAACAAAAGGAAATTCGAGGACAAATGCTTTATGGAAATAGCTCCATTTCTGATGCTAACAGCTAAAATAAATCTGAGTGACAGTCAGAAACAATTATTTGAAACTCATATGAAATTGAATTCATACGAAAATCTTAAGTGTTTAGAATTTTGTCGCGAGATATGATCGTCCAGACAAGCTTGTTCACAGTATCATTATTGATATATACCATGCTTGAAACATTTGCCAATTGAGTTCTAAAAATGCACCGTATATTTATTTGATTGATAGTACATTTAAATTGTCGAACAACCGTAGGCATTTTTTACGCAATGTAAAACTAATTTCTACTCTATAATAGACCTATAAATTGCTCAAATTTAATTTTTCAACCGTAAATAATTTAGTACGATATAATAATGCTCACTATTTTTCGCTGTTCACTGAATTTGATTTTAAATTTCAATTGCTAAGGTAATCTGCTCTGCAAGTCTAAACACAGCTGTTATTTTTTCACACATACGTTAATACTTACTAACTTCGTGGAAAGGATCCTCGAAACAATGCAGATTTTATATCGATTGGAGTTATGGAAAATCATTTCCTTTCAGGAAAATTCAGTTCTTCTTAATAGTTTGTTGATTCACATCAATCAGATGTAAAATATGATTCTAATAGTTGATGTAGCGTCTACGAAGCAGTGTCATTGAGGAACTTGATATTGAGACATAATTTGTAGCCTTTGTCAGACAAACGTTCGAGTTAATAAGTAAAAGCACTCACGAAATACGCCGCGTTAACCAAATGTTTGCCGTACATATTCAATCTACACAGAGAAGTGGGAAACTATTGTCCTACTAATTAGAATACCATGAAGAGCACTGGAGTTGAGAATTACGGGTGGTGTTGCAAGATGAATTGGACATGTGAAGACACGGGGATAATAATAGCGTCTTGTTTTCTTTTTGTTTGTTTAACGTTACCAATAGCTCTCCAGGTCATTATTGTGGTAACTCTGAGACGAGTAGTTTAATAATTATCTATTTTATTTGTAAATGTTAATCTCAAATTGAAGAACTAAAGGGGAGATAAGTAGATTATTCACAAGTCCAAATATTTCTTCCAAGCGGAAATGCGTACCTTTAAAATTAATATCTCAATATTTTCCATAATTTCCTACACGAAATACAAATTGCTTGTAACAAAGGGAAACACTTCATTTGCAATAGTGGCAAGAAGAACAAAAAATGAGGCATATATGTAACTGGCCAACAATGGACCATAACTTGAAAATGTGTAAATGGCTTCGACTAACAACGAATAATTAATGCTTAAAGTAAAAAGTATATTCTGTTTGAAATTTTAAAAAAATACTTACAATGTGAAAAATCCAAATCAAATTCAGTAGAATTTCAAATTTCAATATACCTACAGTTAGACCGGTGAAGCAAAAGGATTTCATTCAACACAAATAGTCTCAAAATTCAGCGCTTTGAATTTCACCCAGTATTTCCCCAAATTTCACCCAAAAATTGTCAGAATACACTAAAAATCTAATCTAATACTAAGAATGATCGTCGTGTGTTTATGTATCGATTTATTTATATGTTTTGTGTCACACTCATAAGAATAGATAGGAAGAAATTAGTACTGGCGGTCTTGGCGGTCTTGGTTTCAGTTCACTGGTAAATTAATACACTCATTTTCGCTGTACATATGCACTAAAATACGTCACTTTCAAAAAAATTAGAGAGAGCCAGAGACTTATATACTCGAGTGCATATCGTGGATACCGAGTTCGGCGGGGTATTGCATATTACAATATACATACACAAGCTCGCAGTTGCTTTCAGTAATGCTGAATTTCTGTATCTAGGATATGACACGAATGGCTATAATTAGTTCTATTGCGGCTTAAAAATACTGTATTCTAAGAATTTATTACTGTCACAAGAAAAATAAGTTGCATTTGAAATAAGCTTAAGCATGGAAACTCCACTCAAACGAAAAAAAGACTGAATCGAGAGCGAAAAAGAAGAGCGAGAGAAAGATTATCTCAAGAACAACAAGCTGTTGTAAGGCAACAGAGGCGGGATCAGTATGCAAGTGCAGTATGCATTGCGTTCTTATATGTAATTTTATTAAATATCTTTCCAACAGTATTTGCCATCATTTTTGATGGCACGGGAACACTAGTCACATTATAGTGTTCCTTTAAGTTTTGATGCGCTTTACGTGTTGCCAGTGGAGCACACATCAAATTTAACTTGTTCAGGCTCACAATTTTCCGGTGTTGGTTTTTAGGTAAATCTTCAGTGAACTTCGTTCTGGGTTCCCATATGAAAGTGGTATTCGTGAGCATAGAAATTACGTCCATAAACAAAATCAAACCTTGATTGACTCACTGAAAACTTCGACAAGCCATAGAAGCAGCGAGTTCACATCAGGATTGTATATATGATACGTTAAAAAAGTTTTCTTTGCGTGAAAACACCAACACGTGTTGTTTTTCATTTCAGAAATATCTGTTTTGAGAAGAGTTCTTCATGAAACCCTGAGAACAAAATTTTGCTTGATTTGTGTGTATTTTTTATTCAATTAGGTTTTGTCATACCATATGCACGAATAATGTATGCTGTGTTTAGAGCTTAAAGACCAATGCACTTCAAGGTTTACAGTACATAGAACAAATTTAAAAAGTTTAGAGAGAAGAGTACATATAATTCAATCTCAGAGGAGTGCAGTCCTATATCATCATTATCATAATCGCATGATCGTAGTGATGTATATATTTCAATAAAATGTATGGCCTTTTTCGAGAGCAAATGATGAAAACGCCGCTGAAGAATGGCTTCAAGAAATAAACCAGTTATACCTCACAGTTCTCATGCATTTCTCGCCTAGCTAACCATCAATCTTTCTTCATCAGAAGTGCAACGATTCAGTTAATTCATAACACCATAAACAGGCAACATAACATAAATAAACAGGTGGAAACTAATTGAATAAAAAACAAAAACAAACAACCAAAGATACATTTCGCTACATGCACCTTCAAGCCATGTTTGTCAAAGCTCTATGCCTGCCCAAGAAGTTCCAATACAATTAAAATATGTTTTTCAACATTATAGTTTGAGCGGAGCAATCTGCAAAATAGACATAGCAGTATCAACGTCCAAAAACCATTTATATTTTACGGACATCTATGGTCAGGAAAGGATTCCTAATTTCCTTACATCTGTCATAAAAGTTATCAATACTTAGTAGCTAGACAGTTTATATGTTTGCAACTTTGCAAAGTTCAAGTTGTTTTACTTTATCAAATTTATCATCAAACTTCTATTGATATTTTCTGTTGTGTTCTTTGTCTTTGTAACTTTATTGTCGTTCCATCCAATCGAAGGGAAAGCTGTGGAAGCCCTTTTCATATTAACTCAAATATATTATTCTGCTAAAGCGATCAAAATTATTATTTCAAATAACAAATAAAGATTTTAGTGGGTGGTTGATTTTTAGGTGAATTTTCGTTGTTTCCTTACGCTATACAGGGCAGGCCACAAAAAAAAATTATTTCCTTCAAATACTTATAACTGTGTAACTATTGGTTATGGAAACTTCAGTATGATCTCATTTCCACTGTCATTTATTGTGTTTTTTTCAGGCAAAAAGATTTTTGTATTCATTGCCATAGTTTACGAACAGGTAATTGAAAAGTGCAGATGATTTGTTCCGCCATTGCACGGGAAATGAAATTCTATAAGCACAATTTGTGATTTTACATAAAAAGCAGTGGGTATAACATAGGAAAAATGAACAGTATCAGAATTTTTAAAACAAAATACTTACTTTTTACTAAAACACATGTACATAATATTTCCATTTTAACCAATGATCACTGTTGTTTTCGAAGCACTTTTGACATCAGACTCTCATTCCTCGAATCAATTGTCGATTAAGTTAATTTAAGTTCATTAACATTGTGAATGAGTCGATCACTTAAATCTTCAAGATCTGTTGGAGGCATGTTGTCAACATTATCTTTGAGATGACCCCAATGAAAAAAATGGCATTGAGAGAGATCGGGACTGCGCGGTGGCCATTTTACCGTACGTCCAACTCCAATGACACGATCTTCAAACACTTGGTAAAGTGTTCACGCGAATATTTTTGGGACATGGAGCTCCGCCTTGCATCCACCACACTCTATCGAATTTCTGCCCGTAACCAGCCTACACCTTTAGTATAATTTCTTGATTGAGCATGTCTACATATTTACCGGCATTAAAATTTCCTTCATAGAAAATTGGTCCGATAACGAGGCCACCCACAGAACCCAATCCAAACTGAATTTATTTCTTCGTAGATTGTTTTTTCGAAAAAGTTCTTTGGTGCTGCTTGTAAGGCGATTATGATCTATTTTAAAGAGTAACAACACCATTCACATGAAACGCCGCTTCGTCTGATACAACGAGGGTTTAAAAACATCTTTCATGTCTCTTCAAAACCATCAGTAAAACGTTCATCTTTCGAGATCATTTTCTAGTAATTCCTGGTGAATCCTTCATTTATAAGGGAAATGAACTCACTATCTCATAATAATTCTGCAAACCTTTGACAGAGATAAATTTGTTCCATGTCGTCAATTTGAAAAGTTTTCATTCTCTTCAATTCGGCTGTGCATCATTTCGATGTTTTCTGGTATTCTTCTTGTGAAATGTCTTCCAGAATTAATTGCGTAGAAAATTTTGCAAAAGTTTTCCTCATAGTAGGTTTGCTTAGACTTCTTCTATGAAAATGATTTTGAAATAGTTGAATGCCTTCGGTAACAATTTTGAAATCATTGAAAGTCATGACCATGAACATTCGTTCTTTTTTGTCAATTGCATTATTAAGAGTCGATGGTGAAGAATTAAATTTCTGCATTTGTAAAGGAAAATTAAATTAGAAATGGTCTCGTAAACAGGCATGGCATATCAATGGTTTATTTTTACTGCATTTCTGAAAAAAGTAGATCGTTCTATTTTAGCACTTTTAGAATTACCCTCGTGGAATGGCGAAAAAATCATCTTCACTTTTCGATGACCTGTTCATAAACTATGGCTATAAATACAAAGTGGTTTTACCTGATAAAAGTTCAATAAATGACAGTCAAAATCATATCACGCTGTACTTTCTATGACGATTAGTTACGGAGTTATATCCCAGTCCGAATTTTATCGTGTGACCGGCGCTAATTTTCGTAAGAATTAACCGGTAATTATCGCCTTTTTCTTACGTTAAACCGACGATATATCGTCGGAATGAATGTCGGGAATGTCTCGTATTATCGTCGAATCACCATTATTTACCGGTCATTATCGCAACTTTCGTAAAAAAGTTCGGCGATGATAACCGTTTTTTTTTACCATCAGCCTGATGAGAAATTACCATCTGGTTTTCGATGATTTCAAAAATGTTTATTTATCGCCGGTTTATGATCGGAATTGTCTCATTTTTACGATAAATTCAACACTTTAATAGCTCTTTACTAAAACTTTCCTAAGCAGTGCAACTTTTCCTAAAAATTGAGTTACTTCCGGTAACAATGGGCCGTACTTTGTGAAACGAATCTGACCAATTTCCGGAACTTTTAAGACAAAAAATATTATCAAAATTACTCCTCAATTCTCAACGATACAATAAAATAATATACAATAATTTTAGTTTAGTTTCACAGGGTATGGCCTATTGTTAGAATTAATAATGCACAATTATTAGAAATTGCTGCGATGCTGATGAATGTTATAGCTAAAAGCGCTTAAATTAGGTTATCCATCGTAGAAAAGGACACAATTACGATAATAAGCCCCACAATAAATGATCATTTCAGAGAGCCAAATGTAATTCCAAAAAATAATTTGCATTGGAATGTAAACAAAACAGGTATTCAAAAATTATAATTAGGTCGTATACTCCATTTAAGTATGAAAACAAATTCTAACAAAAAAAACATACTTGGCACGCTAAGAATTTCATCACAGGCTGGTTCTTAGATCTACAAATGCAAAGACTATTTCTATCAATCTTATTCAAAATTAACCATGAAAAAAATCGTCCAACAAACAATTACTAAGACAAGTTGAACTTAAACATATATGACTACATTGGTCCCACTAAATACAAAAATACGGGTTTACAGTATGAATAAATTTTTAAAATTATAACTTATTCAGAGTTTTAACCCCTCCACTCTGGGTGTCATCATTTAGACGCTATCTCGGCGGCTAAGTGCAGACAGAGAATTTTGAGTACTTACACATCGTTCATTTTTATGTTTAAACTACTTTACAAAGATTTTCACAAAATGTTTTCTCCCAAAGCTAATATATAACATAAATTACTCTTGACTGGAACATTAAATCTTTATCATAAACCCAATTATGAAATAATAGAAGTTGTATCACTACGAAAACTAAGAAATTCAGAAATACTTTCTGATTATATACTTGTACTCAGCTCAAAATTTATTAAGAAAATTGAGACCATCTAAAACTATTTTTACTAATATCTTTTAATGCAGGAAAAACTTTTCAACGCTCTCAGACGTTTTTCTCATCCCTGGCAAAAATGTGCTACTGAAAAATGAGAGGCAGCTGAGATGCTGCAAAGTGTGTCATGCTTGTGTGTGGGAAAAATGAGAGGCAGCTGAGATGCTGCAAAGTGTGTCATGCTTGTGTGTGGGAAAAATGAGAGGCAGCTGAGATGCTGCAAAGTGTGTCATGCTTGTGTGTGGGAAAAGAAGAGGCAAAAACAACATGCTACTCTTTGACTATATCATTTATTTACACACACAAACGTTTAACCGTTTGAGCTTACAATATATGTATTCCTAGTCCGGTATCCCTTTATAATTCAACAAAATTAGTTAAGTGAATGGAGGAATTTGAATTGTGAATGCTCGAATATACATATAATTCGATTTAAACACAAAATTACAAATAACGCATTTCAAATTTTCGACAGATTCATTTTTGTTCTACAACGGTGAATTTATAGTGACACATAGGACCACTCACGGGTTACATGGCTAGAGACTGAAGGTGACGTGTGGTCACTCTTCTTATTATGACATAAGTCGTTCTGACTCGCTGAACGATTCCATGTAAGCTTTTATTTCGAGTTTTCTTATTCAAAATCAACTAACTCCATCGCTTTCATTAAATACTTGAATTATAATGCGAGTATGAAAATTGTGAAGCTATCAGGTTGAAAAAATGTTGTGTTTTCTATCCAAACACATTTATTTTAAGTCAAAAATTCGAATAAAGTTGTTTTTAATTTGTACAATAATTTCCTTCTTTTCCTATGACTTCTTTCCTTCGGTCAACTCCCTTTTTGATGCCCTCTTAAAAAAATCGTGGATTATAAAAAGAAAAACAAATCATGGTCACTTCTCAGTTGTTTGCCATTTTCCTTGATTTTATTGCTGAAATCATGATGCAAATACCTGAAAAGAAGGAAATCAGAACGAACAATATCAACTGAATAAGGGTGATGAGGTAAAGCTTCCCAATTGAAGCT
The DNA here is from genome assembly GCA_006783055.1 of Trinorchestia longiramus. Classification (NCBI taxonomy): domain Eukaryota; kingdom Metazoa; phylum Arthropoda; class Malacostraca; order Amphipoda; family Talitridae; genus Trinorchestia; species Trinorchestia longiramus. The sequence continues at coordinate 135,540 of VCRD01001046.1, read as the reverse complement.
CATAATTTTCTCTTGGGTTATTCCTGCTGTACGAGGTCTACAATTATTGTCATGCTGAACCACAAGACCTTTTCTATCGATTAAAGCTGGCTTTTTTCTTGATAGAGCATTTTTTAGATCAAAAGCTGCAACAGTATTATGTAGCCATAATTTTTTGGTCAGCGTCCAATGACTCATGATGAATTAATCCTCTCATACCGCACCATAAATAGACCATGGTCTTCCTTGTACGTAGTCCCTGCTTTGAAACTGGCAGTGGACTTTGATTTCGGTTTAACCACTGTCTTTTGTGTTGAGTGCTGTTATAAAGAACCTATTTTTCATCTCCAGTCACAATTCTTTGCAAAAATTAGTCTCGATGGTTCCAAAAGCAGAGATGTGTAGATAGTCAATCTTTCGTTTCGTTGAACATCATTTAAATCGCGGGGAACCCACAGTCCAAGTTTTCAGTTTTTTCCAGTTCATGAAAGTATGGAATTATGGTGGTATTAGTTATAATGTTAGCTAATTTTCTGCTGGTAAATCTTGGATTGACCTCAACAGTATCTTTGATGATTTTTTGATCAATAGATTTTGGTCTTCCCGAACTTGGGTGATCCTTAAGGTTAAAACATTCGCTGGAGAACTTTGCAAACCACCATTGGCATTTTTGAAGATTTAAAACATTCCACCCATACACAGATCGAATGATTCTTGCAGCTTCTGCAGCAGAACTGCCATTTTTTGTATTCATAGAGCATACAATATCATATATTCCTCATTGTTATCCATTTCTTGTAGATTAGGTCAGCCAAAAGTGATATAATATGTATTACTGATTATTATTTTTGATAGACTGACTGAGACATTATGACACCAATTTAATTAAAAGTAATTTATTGTTTAACTGATGGGAGGCTGCAAAGTGATCAAATAAAAAATAACATGACTCTCTTTTCACTAACTTTAGCGATTATATACTTCAACACGTGTAGAAAATTGTCCACAAAATTGAAGCTTAAAGTAATGAAGTGAATATAGGTAGGATTATCAATAGGACTCTTTCTTATATTCAATGATTGATGTAAATATTCGGCTTCATACAGTCAGGCTTTATTCCATAAAGTTAAAAACTGCCCTAATAAATAAGCACTCCAAACAAATAATTTTCTTATTCAATTAAAATAGATTAAATATGATTCTAAAGTAAGGGTTTCACTACCAAGAACCATTCAGTAACGAGCCCGGTACTCGAAGGTAAGCTAACAGTGCATTGCATTATTATGCACCATTATTGAGGTGCCCTCAGTGTGGAACAGTTGCAGAGGAGCAAAGAACAAGATCATGTTAAATGCTCAGTTCACCCCAACTCAAAAAGACTTATCTTAATAACGTTAAATACATTGAATTTCTGGTAACAGTCATTTCGAAGCCTTGTGGTAATAATTTTGGGTCTCAAAGCTACGGCAAATCAACTGAGCAGGAACACTTAGAGTCTCCAAAGAGCAACAGTCCCAAAGGTGCAAAGGAATCTTTTGAAGCCGAAATCTAGTTGAAAACTAGCATCCAGCTGAACAAAGAGGCAATGAGACACATTCAAATCATGCATAATTTGAATTTTTCGTACTTGTGCTAACCAGTATCTATGCTCAGGAGAAACAACGACAATGAAATATATGGGCACAAAAATGCGATGCAAAAAGTTGTCGCTGGAAGAATCCACTGTTACAAACACTGTAAAAATTGGCAACCACCTAATTATAGATTTCTACATTCTGTCCCATATTTATACAGTCAGTATAATTTGCCAGCTAGAGGGCTAAAGCTTTTCACAAGAATAACAAATAAAACCAATTAAATGAGTAGTCAATGCCTCCACTATCTTTATGATGTCTAATCCAGAAGGATTATAATTATTTTCAGCATGAATCAGTAGACGACAATTGATCGAAAGAATGTAAACAACGAAAACAGACTTTTAAATTTCAATAATTCCAGGAAAAGTTGAATGTAAGAATGATTTACATGGATGAGCCATTGCAGCTGTCAATTAACGAATGCATTCTCATTAGTCGCCAGTAAGACTGATTTAATGATACGTATTTTAATTCAAATCTTGGATAGATAGTGGTTTAGTATGAGAGCAGCACTTACAAGAAAGATAAACTGACAGGCGACTCAAAATAAGGAATAAATATCTCAATCCCAGAGAAAAAAAATGAAGTAGAAACAAAAGTTTATCAAGAAGTTAAAACCTAAGCACACGATGGCACGGCCTCACTGAGACTTTTATGCCATCAATGAAATATTAGGAGAGTATCCAAGTTGGCACACCGACACCGCTACCTAGCTCAACTAAGCCAGGAAAATTTTAGAAAATTGCTAAGTTTAATGTTTCATATTAGTAACCAATTTTGGCCAAAACAATGCTGCGCAGTTTGGTTTGTGCCCACAGCAACAATCCACGTTCTCCAGTCAAACAAAAAATTTCCAATTAAGCTCCTCCATAAGATCCTGAGGACGCTGCGCCGCTATAAGAGCCCTCAAAGCATCTCAGAGAACCACATTTTCACGTCTTGCTTCTTTCAAAACAATCTATTCACTCGCAAATGTTTATCCCAACGTCGCCTGTTTCTAGTGGTTTGATACAAATAGGATTCACTAAAGAAACGGAAAAATGATAGAACGCATTAAAGTTTTGTTTTCAGTTCTCTTGCAACATCCTTCTGGGGAATTTTCCACACACGGTGGTGTTTGCTGGAAGTAAAATGTCCCACATAATTCCCAAAATTTCGTTCAATATATTAGTATTACCTTGTTGTCTAAAGACAAAACTATTTTCAGTTTTTCTTCATTTCCAAATGTTTTTAAGATTATCCATTTATTAAAAAAAATATTTTATGAGTATCAACTTGTAAAGCTATTTAAATCTCCAAAATCACTGTCATTTCGTGCGTTTGACTAATCTTTTGTGTATTTAACAGATCTTTTTAACGCGAATACTTTCATTTATCTGATGACTCTCAACGTCTGCCTTTGTTGTACGTGAGACGGATATGGTCAAACCGAAAAGCACGTAAACAAGAGACCTTGTTTTGTCAGAATCTGGTTTACTTATGTTTCGAGCTGAAACGTAATAGAAATATTCAAATCGCTTTTTGAAATTCTGGTGTTGTGTGTTGAAAGGCTTGAGGCCGTGGAAATTTACATTGCCGTGGCAATTCAGTTTTTTTGACCGCAAAAACAATTAAACTGAAAAATTGACAGACACTGTGCTGATAAATATAAACCTGTGAAAAGCCCATATTAAAGTTGAAATTATTTTAATTAAATGTGAATTCGAATGAATTGAAATGCTTCATTGTTTCATCAGCGAACGACATGCTAATAGATTTTGTTCAAGGATAGTTTTACTACGTCCATCTCTTGCACGCAAAAGAACCAATGAAGCTTTTGCAGGATATTATAGAAATTTAATATATTGTTAAATTTATAAAGTGATTACTACGCAGTTTTCACTCATTTCTGCGAGAGGGAATGAATGAAGTTTTGCCGGCGAAAATGGGGACATCCTTAAAATGTCAGATTTGTCCATATACTTGAAGCTTTCAGTGTATTAGTTCTAAGATCTGGCGCAAAGACGAGAACTTAAAGAATGTTGTCCAGTCGCCCGAGCCAGTGCTTATCTTCTCTAGTTTTGATAATATATTGAAACGTTTTACACTAAGATTTTGTTTATTAAAAAGTTTATTCCTAAAACTCCATGAGAATTGTTACAGCTCCAATATAAAATCACTTTAAAAATGTTGTATTATATTGACACATACAGAGAATGCTAAAGTCACAATGAAACAAGTATTTAAAACATAGTGGTATAATGACTTACATAAAAGTATTCCAGTAGTATTTCCATGATACTATTTGATCGACTTCTGGAGAAATTGTGATTCAAAATGACGAAAAGGAACCTGGAACATATTTTGTGAGGACAAAATTGTCGGATTTCAAAGACTCCATCTCCAGTGCTTAAATGACACTATATTAAGCCTAAAATGAGCTGGCATAAAAGAGAAAAAAAAGATTTTTCTTACTAACCTGGATTATAATTATCATACATTGATGAATCAACTGTAATGAGTGTCTTAAACACACAGGTGCACAAAAATAAATGCACACACACGTGCAATCAAACAAAAATACATACACACATGTGTGCACGCACTAAAACCCGCGCACAAATATACGCATTCCCTGAAACGCAGCTACAAAAAACATGCAGAGACACACTCATACGCGCTTCTCTTGTATACACGCGCGTGCACGCAGACAAATAAATGTTTCACACAGAGATGATGCTTCACTGACTCACTGATTTAACTAATATCAAAGGTGCTTGATTGGTCACTTGTCAGTCATTTCAACCTTTTTATAGAGGAAACATGTAAAATATTTTACACTTACCGTACTTATGTTAGCTTTGTTCACTAAAGGTCTTTTTAACAAATTTCATGTTTTTATCGTCACACGGTAATTTTTTGGACTGGAATATAAATTTTCAATGCAGAATTAATTTAAATTAGCAAGAAATAATACCTATCTAAATTTACACTGCAAAATTTACTTAGTTAAGCAAGAAATAATACCTTTTGTAGGGCATAATTTCTAGCCCTAAGGTTCTTTCATGGAATGGCTTTAGATTCTTGCCTAACCGTTATTTAAATGGGAAAAACAAATGATATTTCTTCATTTTAGTATTAGTAATTTTACTATTAGCAAAAACATGCAATTTATGATAAACAAAATCTTAATCCGTGAACTAGCATAACGGAAACTAATATAACGGTTTCCTAGTGACAGGACAGCCCTATCCTGAGCAAAATAAAATAAACTATGTTCAGCCGGACTCAATTGCATGGGACTAAATTTATAACATACTATCTATTTATCTACTTAAATTGCAATATTTGTTTACTCTTAAATGAAGAAAGTGTTTTTTATCCCGTCAGGTCTGACCTCTTCGGCGGCGCCTTGTACCCGTGGCAGTTCAGCGAAGGGTAGCTTCAGCATAGGGCAGCTATAGCATAGGAAGATAGGTAATTGTAGCATCACTGAATCTTTATTGCTACAATTACCTATCTATCTTCCTATGCTATAGCTGCCCTATGCTGAAGCTACCCTTCGCTGAACTGCCACGGGTATAAGGCGCCGCCGAAGAGGTCAGACCTGACGGGATAAAAAACACTTTCTTCATTTAAGAGTAAACAAATATTGCAAATTTAAGTTTCAATGTCTCCAAGGTTTCTTACTATGCAGCACTGTTTTCAGTGTTAGGCGGTATTTATATGAATTTATGTATACGAAAATGTATTTTTAAATGTATTTAAAAACGTGTATTTAAATATAATATTCGTGTAATTGAATACAATGTTTTAAATCCATTGGAACAATTTTTCGTCTAAGTAAGACGCTTGAAACGAGTTTCAATGTCTAAGCATGACACTTGAAACGCATTTAAACATCATTGTAACGCGATGACTCTTCGGTCCCGTTCACAGCTTGACAAGCAGTTCAGGATGAGTTTTGTGTGGGGTGGTGCAACTGCTCTGATAATTAATATTTGTAACTCGACGTACGCGTTAGCTATTCTTAAGATGGTCTCTAAAAGTTCTACTTCATGTTTCTTTTTTTCTTCAAGTTTCAACAATAGAGAAAGGGCGCCAGTGCACCCTATTTTTAATTGAAAATATTCTAGAATATAAGAACAATCTTCTGTTAAACTCAAGTGTAAATGCTGTGTGGTCAAATCATCTCAGCCGCCATGAAAAGTACAAGGAATCTTTACACTTATATTGACGGTAAGCAAGTTCCTTTATTGTATTATTGTTGGGTAACTCAGTAACTCTATATGTGAACAAGTTTTTCTTTTATAGAAGTGTATATTACTTATTAATTGACGACTCTTTTCTAATGGTCACAGGAAAAATTCATGGTGTACATTTTAATGTAAATATAAGGGTCCATGCTGTATAATCAATGATAATTAATATCCATAAAACTATTTGCTTTCAGTTCATGAGTTATAATGTGTCTCTCACTTGTTTGAAAAATTTGCCATAATTAGGGCTCTTTGTTCTTCTTTACTATGTGGCTGATATTTCACCTACAATCTATTGTGTGGGGAAAATTTCATCTCTTTAAGCTGAATTCAATATATGTTTTATCATAAAATAATATTCGTGTTGGATTCGTAGAATTCTCAACATTTTAAGCACCATTTCATCAATATTGACAATGAAGGCGTTTTGCGAGTTTAAAATAGCTCTGCTCCGAGATGGAATTCACTAAAACTTCCAACCCTGAAAACCTCAGAAATACGATTCATTGATGAATATATTTGTTTTGGGATCAATGACTACTGCAATTGATCACCTGCAAGGAGAAGAGGTCATTTTCTAAGGACACTTCCTACCTACCCTTCTTACTGTGCAGATGAAACTCAATGAACTAAAAGCAAAGCACTCAAAACATTGTCCCACTCTTACAGGGAGTTTTTCAGGGCTTTCAGGAAAGGTTTCAAAAATCCCTTCAGCTAGTTGATGAGCCAGACGTTCATGACGCTGAATTGGCTACAACCACTCATTTTTACTATAAATTGCGATGGATGGATATCAACAAAGTGTGGGTCTACAAGAGCAAAATGACCACTAAAAAGTTACATCACAATTTCTGCCTCGATATTCCAGTCTGCAAGTTCTGCTGATGCCTTAGAGGAAGCAAACTTGACGTCGTCCGATGAAAACTTCGGCTTTTAAAATAAAAGCTTATTCAGCGAATCCTCAGTAAAAATGCAGGTTTTGGCGTATCTCATCGACAGTGACAAATACATTGAAAGCTTGAAACGGCATCCTCTTATTCTAAAAATGGTTCTTCGTTTTAACATAACTTTGCTGACTTCTGCCCCGTTCGAAAGTTATTCTCTCTTACTGGATTAACATTTACCTCCATAGAAATAAGCTTAGCGACAAAACTGTTGAACAAATGATATTATTGCGCTCTAATAAAAACTTTTAATTGTTTGGTTCAAGTTCTGAGGTTTTCAACAACAGTTTCATTGTGCGAGTTCCTTATGATAATTTAATATCTAAGAGGAGGGAAATTTAGATATGACTTATATTTTCTAATAGAATATATTATCAGGAGCCCATAACGCGCTTTGTTTAGGAGTGTGAAAGCTTCGAATGATATAATGTTTCTCCAGCTGAAAGTAAAATCTTATAATAATGAAATATGAATGTCCCCTATTTTCAAAGATATGAATTGGAGAACTTATGTTTTGTTTGATTTCGATATAGCATTGAGTGCCAAGTTTTTAACTTTTTCGATGTGATGTACTTTTGCAGTCGTTGGATAGGCTTTTCAGCAAAGGCAGAGAGCATTTTAGAGAAAAAATGTGGGAATGAAGACTATAGATTTCGAATCGAAAACAATCGTGCGGGAGGTTAGGTCCGAGGCATCCTCCCCAAAAGAAACACGGTAGGAGAAAACGAATGATTAACACGTTGCCTCCGATTGCCTGACTGGAGTAAATCTTCATTTTGTACGCATAGTCACTATAAGGATCTGAAAAAATTACAGAACCTAACCTAAGTGGTCCACATACGTACCACTTCGGAGTCAACGTGTTAAGGTCTACTTACATTCAAAAACTAAAACCTTCAATAGACTCGTACAACCAACAATGGTTACGCTGAGGTAGGTAGCTCAATCGAATTCCCGTCGAGGATTACTAAATTCTTAAGACACTCAGACGAGAACAGACAGTATCAGCGTGCCTCTTTGGGTGCAGCTAGGAAATCCTCTCTATCTCCCGAAGAACGTCGTGTCTCAAATTTTAGTGAAAGACCATTCCTTTGATCATACCCCCAAGGGGCTTCTCATGGAATGCATCTCAGAGTAATGTACCTAAATTATATCTGCATAAATATACTGTCTCTGATAAAAAATCGAGCATCGTCATACATCTGCTTTTCATGAAATAAATGCACGACAGTATAGGCCGGATGCTACGGAACTGTATTGATACTTGTTTTCAAAATTAAATTAAAAATAGTAATTGAAAGCAAAGTTATACTTTTTATCCTTTTTCTGTGTTTATAAACTGCATGGGTCGAACCAGTTTTTCAGGTAATAATAATTTTTAGTCCTGCTGCTTGAAATTTGCGTTTCAATAATAGTGAAGTTAGTTCCTCGTACGACAGTACAGCGCTCGTACATTTAAAGTGACGTCAATATCATAACTCTAAATTACTTATATCTTAATTTTATTTAGTACTTTCAATTTACGAGTATCTAGATTTTTCAGTATATAAATTTAGTTTTAGGAGAAAATTATTCACTAAAGTATTTAAATACATTTCATATATTTAGTATTTAAATATATCTGAAAAATATATTTAGTATTTACTATTTAAATGCATTTAATGTATTTAGTGCCCATCACTGACTGTTTAGTCTCATACCGGTTGCAGGGTGGAAATAAAGCACATTGAGAATCTTAACAGGACCAATCTAAGGCACGAAGAAAAATAATTCACTTGAAAGAAAGTCGGATCCATTCACTGACACCTATCTAGCGATGATTTCTCCAATAGATCAATAAATAAGTAATTTTTTTTACATCCGTATATTAGTACTAAGGAAACAATATTCCTTCTTATATTAATAAAAATATATATGCTCAGTGCGGCCGCAATCGTTGCAGGGGGAAATAACAAAATGGCTGCATCAGACTCTTACAAGCTCAGTGATGTCTAGAGCTGGTTTACACGGCCTACTCGGCTTGAAGCAGACCTATGACCGACCAATTTTTTGTGTTATAGTTCATCTCAGAAGAGCATTGCTCCAGTTTCTCGTTCGAATGTTTTAGTACACAATATTTTATCATCCACTGAGTTTGGGCCGTCGTTTCATTCCATAATTTTATTAGAGTTCCTTTAGGTTTCATCACACTGGCTCCTTCGGGCAATCCTATGATTTTGAGATCGGTGTGTTTAGGTTAAAGGCCACACATCTATTTTTTCCCTTTTTGTTCCATTTGTCAGAAATGACAGAATGTCTGGAGCCCTAACAGATGTCTCTTCGATAAATGAAGCACAATTTAATCTTGAGGTGATTTAATATCATTCAAAGACAAAAGCCAGTAGCAGCAGAAAGGTTTTATACTGTCTGTGATGCATTGAATTTTTTCAGGATGAAATTTCAAAATACTTGTCGGGAAAAACGAAAAGCATAGTATTGTATGAACGCTTTTCTATAGCAAAATAAGTGATCAACGTACTTCATATGATTCAAACCAGTGAAGGCGGTGGACATCGAAATAATAAACGATGATTTCATTAATCATTTTTCACAGTTGACGCAAGTGATGATGTTAACAGTGGCCTTATTTTATTCCTCTTTTGATTTTAGCACTTCGATTACAGCAAGAAACCTTTGCCAGTGTAAAAACAAAGATTTTGACGGGCAAAATGTATTTTCTGAGGCATTCTGCAAAACTTAGACAGAGTCAACATGATAGTTGAGGTTGTAGAAGAGATAGAACGTCATAGTTTTCAGAACATGCTTGAGTATTCAGATGGAAAAACTTGACACTTATGTGTGATTGACAGACGATTTTCCGGACGGAGACGATTAAGAATAAGAGTAATCAATTGTAATGTTAAAATCTAACCAATAACCGTGAGTTAAAAGTCGCTCACCGTTAGGAATTCACATTAAAATTTCAGACCTGACAACCAGGGGAAAATACATCAAAAAGACCTGCAGAATCCTTGGTTTTACTGTATAAATCTTAATAGAAATCAAAGAACATAATACTACCGCTCAATAAAACGCAAGTCTCGCACCATCTGGAGTTAGCAGGGCAACTCTGGCTCCTGCCCTACGAAGGGATATAAACAAAACTGAGAAAACGTAACTTACAGTAACGAAAACTATTCTTGATCTCTGCAATCTTATTCACAAAAGGCATATTCAGCAGCTTGAACTCATCTCCCTAGAATAAATAAGACTGTAAGGACAACTCATCGATAACCATAAATATCTCATTGACTTTAACAACGTTACCTTAGAAGGCATTTTCGTGCGTACCAGAAATAATGTTAAAAAGATAATAATAAGAAACTTCAAGACATTTCTGGCTCTAAGGTTCTTTCCAATTAAAATTGCCGGTATTTGGAATCAAATGCTATAAAATAGCATTTCTGATGGCACGGTGAAAATATGGATTTAGATATCGTCGCAACAAATATTGGAGAAGGAACACCTCGCCCCCAGTATTATGCAAAAATGATTCTATGGACTTCATACCTCTTGGAGCCTGTGCATGATTGTTGTGCGTGTGCGTGACTGGGATGCATGTTTGAGATAAAGCTGCGTGTACGTAACAGAAGTATCTATGCGTGGTTGATAGAGTGCAGTGCAAAATTAAGGAACAAATATTAAAACTTTCAAATTTAAAAAAATATGAATCAAGAATATAATTTTTTTTTAAATTACTCACAATTTTTGACGAATTAGGAGTTTTAATGTTTGCTCCTTAATTTTAGACGATACGACGACACTATACCTGTATTTTAGATGACATAGGAGTTGGGTAGCAGCCCAAGAATGGAACAAACGGATGATTCCCGTTGCCATATTCTATTCTACAGCGTGGGGTATAAACACTGTTAAAATACAAAAAGAACATTTTTTTCATGAAAAAATACATATACTTCAAAGTTTGTCTACAAAAAATTGTAAGTAATTTACTAATCTACGACTACCAAAAAAATTGTTCCCATTGCTTCTTTTTTGCCCTCATTACTTTGCGAAGTGTTTTTAGAAAAGTCCTTAATTTAATAGCTGCACAAACTATTAGGTCGATTCATAAATAAATTCCGTTTTATGATCTTTAATGCAACATATGATACAAATCAAATTAACAAGTTTTAATAAATCGTATACTCACCATTTTCTTCAGTGACCTTTTCACATTTGCCAATTAACTTTTTAATACCATCTGAATAAAATGAAGACTGTTTCGATTCAAAAAAGCTTTGGATGTACTATTTCACTTGATTGTCTCCAGTAAATTTTCTGCCTTGAAGAGCATTCTGTAGAGACCTAAAGAGATGAAAATCAGCCTGCGTGAGGTCAAGGGAATGTGGTGCATGGGGTAGTACAGACCAGCCGAGTTGCAAAAAATTTTCTTGCATCCCTTGTGCAGCATATGGTCTTGCGTTATCATGAAGAAGGATGACTGTTTTTATGTTCACAAGTGCTGGACGTTAATTTGCTAACCATACCCAATTTTTTAAGTGGTAGCATATGGTAGGCCCAAAGGTATTGAGTGTTTTCGCTAATTTACGAGTGTTTAGACGAAGATCATTCTCCACTAACGTTCCTAAAGCATCTTCATCGATATCTGATGAGCGCCCAGGCCTAGGCTTATCTTCTAAGCTCAAATCACCGGGCCGAAATTTTGTAAATCAATTTCTTACTTGTTAATCTGTTATGACATCCCGGCCATACATGCTGCATATTTTCCTCGCTGTCTCTACTGCACCATTATCCTGTTTAAACTCTCACAACATCACATGTTGAATATGTAACTCTATATTTTCTATTTCAAGGGTTATTTTATATAATTTTACTACCATGTAAGTGATAAAATGGCTCTGAAAAATGGAAAGAAATTTTTTACTTAAATCTAGACTAGTAAACCAAACTATGAACTTTTCAAAATGGACAAAAAATACTTCTAATTTACATCAAAAGAAGCGGAAATTATTTATGAATCGATTTAATACGTTTAAAAGTATTTTTTCCAAGTATTTATTCAACTTCAACTTTACAACTTTGAAACTCCAGCAAGAAGTAGAACAGGCTCTACCATTTCAAATTTATTTTATAAAATTATGTCCAGTAATATTTATCAAAAATAATTATTAAAATTGATTCGAAAGCATATAA
>VCRD01001046.1:38908-122530 GCA_006783055.1 Trinorchestia longiramus | reverse complement strand
TGTACTATTTCACTTGATTGTCTCCAGTAAATTTTCTCCCTTGAAGAGCATTCTGTAGAGACCTAAAGAGATGAAAATCAGCCTGAGTGAGGTCAAGGGAATGTGGTGCATGGGGTAGTACAGACCAGCCAAGTTGCAAAAAAATTTCTTGCATCGCTTTTGCAGCATGTGGTCTTGCGTTGTCATGAAGAAGGATGACTGTTTTTATGTTCGCAAGTGCTGGACGTTAATTTGCTTACCATACCCAATTTTTTAAGTGGTAGCATATGGTAGGCTCAAAGGTATTGAGTGTTTTCGCTAATTCACGAGTGTTTAAACGAAGATCATTCTCCACTAACGTTCTTAAAGCATCTTCATCGATGTCTGATGAGCGCCCAGGTCTAGGCTTATCTTCTAAGCTCAAATCACCGGGCCAAAATTTTGTAAATCAATTCCTTACTTGTTAATCTGTTTTGACATCCTGGCCATAAATGCTGCATATTTTCCTCGCTGTCTCTACTGCACCATTATCCTGTTTAAACTCCCACATCACATGTTGAATATGTAACTCTATATTTTCTATTTCAATGGTTATTTTTACAATTTTACTACCCTGTAAGTGATAAAATGGCTCTGAAAAATGGAAAGAAAATTTTTACTTAAATCTAGACTAGTAAACCAAACTATGAACTTTTTTAAAATCGACAAAAAATACTTCTAATTTACATCAAAAGAAGCGGAAATTATTTATGAATCAATTTAATACGTTTAAAAGTATTTTTTCCAAGTATTTATTCAACTTCAACTTTACAACTTTGAAACTCCAGCAAGGAGTAGTACAGGCTCCACCATTTCAAATTTATTTTATAAAATTATGTCCAGTAATATTTATCAAAAATAATGATTAAAATTGATTCCAAAGCATATAACAGAAATTACGTCCCATCCTGCATTTTATTCAGTCTACACGATATGTTCATTCAATTTTTAAAATTCCAAGAGAATACAGACGCTTTAGTGTGTTTCTATCAGTATTGTTGTCCTCTTGAAATTGAGTTGGTACCAAATGTGGTTGTCTACAAAACAGAATTTTCATTCCCCAAATTGTAGAGCTCACAATGTATTGCATTAAAAGGTTTTGGAAAATGTTTATCGGTGAAAGCTTTTCATTGAGATTTCTTCCATGTAAAGGGTCCACATTTCAAAGATATCTGGATCATTTCTAGAAACAAGACTTTGCTACATAAGTCATTGGTCCAGAGATTTTCATAATCAAACTTGTTGTCAGCCTTGTGTAAGGTGTAGTAAATCGTCTGGCTCACACTACATATGAACACAGCACAAATGAGGCTTGCTTTCGTCAACCAATAAGCGAACAAGACAGAGGAAGTGAATACAGCGACAAGGCTAGATTTCCGTTACGACTGGAAATTCTACGTCGACCAATGAGCGAACAAGACAACGGAAGTGAATACAGTGATGAGGCTAGGGCCCGTTACGGCCTAGCCTAGTCGACCAATGAGTCATCCCGCCCAGGCAGCAGGCCCAGCCAACCGCCCTGTATAAGGAGGCTGGACCGCTCGTTTCATGGACTCTCTACACACTGCTTCCAAAGTCAACATCTCCACCAAGAACTCTCATCACATGAAGAACTCAACTCAAAGCCAACAGCAGAGCAAAGGAAGCAGAACCCGCCATCCTGTCTGCGGATAGGATCGGCGCAAACAACCTACACGTTAATAACAATTTGACGAGCTCCAACTTTACACGTCCCAGCGTACTACCAGCGAGATGTCAGTACGCCAGTACTCAACATCAAGTTGTGTACGGCAAATAAAGAAGAAACAATAACTAACAGAATATTAAATGTCTAAATACATGCTGTAAAACTCATCCTGCCTTTAAATGTCTTTTTTCCTATTGTAATCCTCGACGGTCCCTTACTCCCTCAGGCGTTTACTCCAGGTAAAACAAAAATAAAGATATTCAATGTATGTTCGGAGATAAGAGATGTCTGAGGATTGGGACTGAAGAGTGATTAGAGTGATCACTACAGAGGCATAAGGCTAACGAGATTGTTTCCTCAAGTGGCAGGGGGAGCTCTTAGAATTCGAGTGCTCTGCAATCTTTACGGCACTCAGTTTTTTTGTGAAATATCTTTCATGTTTTGCCTCATTGTTAGCACTGATGATAAAAAGACGGCTACATAATAATTATAACAATTTTTTTAACTGGTGAATTGAAAAATCATGTACACCTATGACGAACAAAGAAAAAACTTATATCAATCAAACGTTGTGTCCAATTAAGGTAACAAACTAACCTTTAACGTGATATTGGTGTCCACGAATGCATCATCTACTCGTTCTAAGCCTCAACATGACGATATAATGCAATCAGAAGACGTCGAGTCACATGAACCAAGTTGACAATTGCAATAGAAATTTATTAGTACAATACATAAAACATTATATTTTGGAATGTTCAGTTTGTTACGTAAAATATTTCTTCAAATGGGATGTGAATGACAGGTAAGGACCCTACCATTTGCGATCATGTTTGACTGACTCGATTATGCGAGTATCATTTTCCTACGTCATGATTCATTTTGGTAGCTATCATATTATTTCCTAGAAACACAAGAAAATGTGTTCCGCTGTGTTTCCTTCAATATTGAGTGTAATTATGTCATACCAAGTTTTTTAAATGTTTTACAAGCCTTCATCGTTCACATTGATATCTGACAAATTGATCAGAACACTTATAATTGAATTTAGACTTCACTCGTCTAAATTGAAATTGAAATTAGATTGAGCAATTGAAAGGAATTGAGATTGGTGTGTTCATTGATTACTGATATTAATGTGTATTGAGATTTATGTGCATTAAGGCATGGAAAGGTATCATTTATACGATTAAAAATAGAATTAGGCCGAAGATATACCTTTGAATTGAAGATGTACTAAGATGTGGCTTGGCCATGGCATCGGCTTTCTGCAATGTCATGTGCAGGCCACTAAAAAAACGATACATTAAGTAGCTTCAACCAATTAAAATTGGTTTTAGAGTTGTTTCTATATTTTTAATACTTTATTAGGGTATTTTAGTATCTAATATTCAAAAGTAATTACAATTTTCAATCCTTATGACGAACGAATCAGCCAATTGCATTTAAGCCAATACTGAATGAACGGGAACTGTTGAATAGCTTGCCATCACATGATAGATAAACAGACAATACATTAATGGGGCACTTATTTTTTTCATAAAATTTAAGGTTCACGGGACTTCTAAATGCCCATTTTGAGGTGGAAAAACTGTTCAAATTATATAAGCCCCCAGAAAAACTGTTTTTAATGAAGTTGATTCATAAAATGAGACACAACATTGAATTTAAAAAGCATTTGTGTTAATTCTGATGTGGGTAATGTTCCATAGTAAATAATTTCTGAGTGATCGAATCATTGGCACAATGCTCAAAAACACAAAAAAATGTTAGGAGAATAAAAAAGGAATTGAAATTGTGATTTATTTTAATTCTAGGTAACACGTTCACGAATATGTATGCCCAAAACTAAAATTTTCAATGAGTGTACTTTTTACAGATGCAGAGTGACGCCAATTTTGTTTATCAGGGAGCTTAGTATATAAATATTAAGACATGCAACTGAAATAAAAAATTTAGCAGCTCTATGTTTTGTGGACATGAGATAGGAATGCAAAGTGCAAAAATCTGAAATAATATTGCAATTCATTTGTGTCTAATTGCACGAGTGAAACAAAAAAGTAAAATTGAAACAATGATTCAGAGAGGGTAGGAAAATTTATGATGTTTTGTAAACCAAGGAAATAAATATATCATTTGGAATATTTGATACACCCAAAATTGTATATCATCAGACTATTAAGGTACTAGAGTGTTATAAGCATTTACTGACATGAACATATGAGCTTTATGATTACACAGCTGTGGAAACAAATGTCGTTAAAATGACCTATCCTTATTTTACATTTGAAAGATTGTGTGTTAATACAATATGTAGGTGTATGTTAATGACACTAAACCTTAACTACTGTTAAGTACCAGAGCGTTTCGGTTACATCTGAAGAAAAAAAATGAGTGTTTATTCGGAATACAAGTCAGGTTTTGTACTGTAAAGCTGAATTTTTTAAAGTTTGGAACGCAAACCAGGTAAAATTTTATGTGGGTTACTATTTCTAATCCGTTTGCTGATCACTTACCGAGATGTAAGAACAGTCGTTAAAATATCATTTTTCATTGCAATCATGTAAAAACTTTATTCCACGTGATTAATGATGTTACACTCAAGGGGGAAATACTATAAAGTGCAAACGATAAAAAATACTTCATATTATTTGTTTTTCAATGCATCTACGTCATAATTTACCGTCTCAAGATTTTAGTTTTGTTAGTGACATAGTCAAGCGACAAAATACTGGATGCCCATAAAGTCTCTTTGCCATTTAAAAATGTATTACAGATGCAATTCATAAGATATTTTATTTAGATTTGTTTCATTGTACTTAGTGTATGTTAAAGTTTTTAATCGCATTTTGCATTTGTGTGTTTCAGGAATCCTGTTTGTGGAAGCGGTGCTGTTGTGACTTTATGAGAGACTTTTATAAGAGACTTTATGGACACCCTGTATGTAACCATTCAAAACAGACTTGAAGGAAAAAATCGATGGTATACAGTCAACTGGGTTGGAAGCAATAAAAAGAGTAGTGATTAAAAGTGTTTTTAGTCCCGTAACTAGAGAGATGACGGTTTAAAAAATGCACGAAAAATCATTCTCGGTGAGGAATTACAGCATAGTATGTAAACGTTATGTATGAAATGTCCGATGATAAAAAGCATTTTATTTTACATTATCTCAAACAAATAGTAACATAATTTTACCAGAGTTTGTATCTACATTATCACTATTTTGTCATCCTGCAAGTAACTTATTAATGCAGGCAGAAAATATTTCTGAACAGCAAGAAGAGATGGTTGTGGTCTACCACAAGGTTCATTTTCAAGAGTAAAGTCACCAAACCGCAACTTTTCAGACCACCGACGTACAGTGTGCTCATTCGCCAAATCGTCGTCAAAAGCCTCACTGATGTTGTTAAATGCCTTTGATAGATTGGTATCATGACGGTACTGATTTATAAAAAATGCGAATATTTTATTTATCCATGGGTTTAGGATTTTTTTGCATGAACAAACTGTTAATATTATCCTAGACCAAGAAGCGCATCTGGAAAAGTGGTGATGTAAGTGTTCAATGTTACTATATAACATTTCAAGATAAAATACGGCAGTTAACGACTGCTGAAATTAGCGCTGGAGGAAAACGAATTTTTAACGACCTGAAAAGTGCGAAGCAAAGTTAGCGGACGAGGGGAGCCGATCGTTAAAACAACTCGAAGTAATTTCATGAAACAACTGGAAAAAGTTGGGATTAAGACTTTCAACACACGTATGCCATGCAATTTCGATAAGTACAGAACTCCTGGAATTGTGAGAAATCTAAGATTTATTCAAAGATATATGTTGCTTGTTCGAAATATCTTCAAACGGCTCATATAAATGACTTTGACTTAGACAAATAATATTAATGAATGTATTTTTATAGTTATAGCAATAGGACTTGTTGAAATTGATGATCCAACAAGAAGTCTCAACAAGATGAGACTTCTTGAAAATATTTGTGGGACATATATGTCTCAGGGGACTGGAAAGGTTAATTCCACGGAGTGAGCATCACAAAGTGTCCTCAGCACACTCAGCTGTAGAACAACACTAGAGACTCACCGCCTGTCCAACAACAAAGAGCGTGTATGCAACAGGAAGCCAAAACTAATAGAGAATGTCGAAAGAATCGACTCACCGGGCAGGGACGGTAACAAAGCATTCGTAAGAAACACTGAGACTACGCAGAATAAAAAACACAAACCAGCGACGGAAACGTGGGAGCAAATTAAGACCACACGCCACAGGTAGAAGTTTTTATAAAAGATGAAGGCAAGGCAGAGCAAATCAAAACACCATCTACAACTGATGCCTGGCTAATATGAATATAGCGTTTTTCAAAAAGGACTAAACACTTCACGGAGAACAAGAGGCAAAAATGACTGCTCAAGCTCACATTCCAGATCACCTTTGCTTCATATACCAAACTTGCACCTGAACATCAATTACCATTTTAACGCAATGAGTGATAAACTGGAGAACAAAATGCGCCCTATGGAAGAAAGGACAACACGAACATCTAACAAGTATAATCTACATCAAACTCAATCTCATATCCAACTGACTGGAATTTTCCCACCTTTTCGAAACTTTCACGAAAGCATTGACAATAAAATGTAAAATTTAAACGGAAATACTACTAATAAAAGAAGGAGGATGAACGAGAAATCTAACGCATTTCTCATAGGAGATAGCACTATCCAAGGACAGCAAACAGAATTCAAGCGGAGTGTAGTCGAACGCAAATGCGCTTCTCACGAAAATACTAGTTACTGAAGCTGTCTATTAACTATAAGACCCATGATACACATATGAGGACGTAGTTATAGTATTTTGCTGAACACATGAAATAGAAAATTAGCCCCAAGATGAAAACCTCTGGCAATTTGGATCCCTAGTCCGTAAAGTCTGAAATAAATCTATAAGGGCAAATAGCTTTCTCTCTCGAATAAAGGACACGGATATAAATTCACACGTTCAATTAATCAATGCAAAGTTAAAAAAAATTTGCGCAGGAAAAGAGGCCATGCACTTAGATTTGACGTCTCGATGCATTTATGATCTCTTCAAGTAAGATAGCTTCCGTCTTAATGAAGTTGGACAAGCTAGAATGGGGCGTTTACTGATCATTGCCACGATTAGACGAATTGCTGCTCCTACTTGCAAATACACTTCAATGACACTTAATGATGACCCTGAAAAAAGAACGTCAAGATCAGTACTGTCACCAAATTCGAAAAGCTTGGAGCATTCAGACGTAATTTACAAATGATTAATAAGTTTGCACAACACTTTTTGTATTGAGCAATGCTGGTCTTTTTCTTGAAAGAGCGATTCTTAGATCATTGAGCAGCAAACAATATTTTCTTGCCGTAATTGTTTTGTTGGGGTCTAAAAACTCAGAATGTATTAATCCTCTCATGTCTCACCATAAACAGAGCATGATTTTATTTGGGTGTAGTCATTGTTTTGGAACTGCGTGTAGACCTGGAATCGGGCTTAACCTTTGTCTTTTGTGATGAGTACTGTTGTAACGTACCCATTTTCAATTTCCAGTGACAATTCTTTGCAAAAATTGGTCTTGATGGTTCCAAACGTAAAGATGTGCAGACAGTCAATCTTTCGTTTAGTTGAACACCATTCAAATCGTGAAGAGCTCACTGTCCAAGTTTTGAAATTTTTCCTAGTTCATGAAGATATGAAATTATGATTGTATGAGTTGAAAACATCGGTTGAGGTAATTCTTTGCTGATTCATTTTGGATTGACCCCTACATTATCTTTAATGGCTTCTTGATCAATCGATTTTAGTCTTCCCGAATGTGGGTGATTCTTGAGGTTAATATCTCCAGATGAGAAATCTACAAACCACTGTTGGCATTTTCGATCATCCAAAACATTTCTCCAATAGACAGTTGAAATGTTTATTGCAGCTTCTGTAAAAAGAGTGTCTTTTTTCTATTCATAGAATACACAACGTCTCAGATGTTCTTTATTAATATTCATTTCTTAGGGATTAAACCAGTCAAAATTGACTCAATAATAATAACTATTATTCCTGATAGACCGATTAAGACATAAACATACCATTATAATTAAAAATAAAATCAATAAAAGATGGCATCTCTTATGAGGCTGTTACATAATCTAACAATAAAATACTACATGACTTCCTTTCCGACTTACCATTATATCCTATGTAAGAAAACGTGTTTTTTTCTAATACACAATTCTCGCTTATTTCGATATCACATTCATTTATGATGTAATACCCCCGAATGTTTTGAACTCTACCACAATCACAGTCTACACAAGCTACACAACCACATAAACCACAAATACACTCAACAACACAAACCAAAACCACACAAGCCCCAAGTACGCAGCTACACATACCACACAACCACATAGTCCAAGCAGCAACTCTCCACTTAACCACACAGTCTACACAACTACACAGCTTACCACTACACAGACCACACAACCACACACCCTAAACACCCACACAGCCTACACATCCACACAACTAAGCAGCCACACAATCACACAGTCTAACACCACAGATTATGCTTACTACGCCACAATCCACACAATCATACAACCATGCAGCCCACACTACCGCTTTTATTTCAAACCAAAAGTATGGCCTCGACAATGCAGCACACAAATTCAATTATCTATCACTACAAAGGAAACTTCTGAAATGGAAGCACACTGCAAAACACTGTAGGTCGGGTAGCTGCATTTATGCAGGCTTTTGATTGTGATAAAGTGCTTACCGCTGTGAATCAGCTCTGAGTATTTGCATTTATATCTCATAATTTGTTTTCTATAAGTCATCGTCTGTACATCATCTCATATGTAATTTGCTGTAAGTAATCTCCTGTTCGAGATCATAAATAAGTCCTCGCTTGTAAGTTATCTCTTGTAATTTAACCACTGTGAATCATCTCTTGTAAGTCATTTTTCATACGTTATCTATTGTAAGTCGTCTCATATCCTCCATCTCTTATTTATCATCGTTTGTAAGTCATATCCTATACGTCATACACATTAGTTGTAGTACATCGCAAGTTTAAACTACAGTAAAGAATATAGTGCTAGAAATAAATCCCCTCCAAAGCAGAACTACAGGCTTCATAAAGCCCTACAACAGTACAAAAGTTTACATTTACACAGTTAACACTAAATAACCCTTTTGCGCACTTCTGTACAGGCTGACCACATACACGCATCATTGAGCGACTCAAGCGACAATCATGCTGTTGCAGCTTTTTCCTGCGCACCGCACAAGTCCACGTTAGATTGTACAACGCTCCTTAATACAAACCGCTCAAAACGGAAGAACATAATCGAAAGAGCTTCTCGATCACAAAAACGTTATCGTTCTCACACAACAATAATTATTGTTCCGACTGCACCGATTGCTGGACGCACTCAAGCCTTCTACGCTCAATATCTTTTTGTTCAAGCTCTGTACACTTAAGCTCTTTCTATGTGTTTACATTCAGGTTTTCTTCTTTCAACAATTCTACGTTCAACCTTCTTACGCTGAGCTCTCTACGTTCAACAGTTAAGCTTTCTAAGTCCAAGTTTACAACACTGAAGCGCTCTACTCGTACGTTCATATGATCGGCCCTCAAGTTCTCTACGCCAACACTTGTGTAAAAGTGACAACTATTATTGAGTCAATACAATACAACACGACCCACGTTAATAGTCTAACGTAACATTGCTTAAAATGTTACGTAAAAATATCTTTGGCTATATTAGATGGCTATTTTTAGGTACATAATTTTAGCGAGGATTTAGGATGGCTATTTGTAATCCTAGCAATATATAAAGAAAGACACAATACTTTTTCCAAAAAAGATGATGTTTGTATTGGCCCACAATGTTAGTCCAACATGACTTAAAAAGTAAATTCATTATCATAAAGGATTAAAAAGAACTGCTACTAACTGCAACATTGTAATATATGAAAATATACATCATTTAAAAGGAGCAGAGAAAAAATTTAACAAAACACAATGACTATTTATTAATGCAATGTCCATTACACTTTATGGCTTCGAAAACACGATCAGTTGCCGATTCAGTCAATTTTACATTGTAGCAGATGGCACCGATTTCGATGTGACTACTATGGTATTCCATAAGTTTTGTTTCAGAGTAAATTGCCGACCATCACCATAAATGTCTCTCTTTATAATCGGCCAGAAATTTTCTATTGGGTTAAAATTTGACAAATTAGAAAGCAATGCCATCAAATTGTCGTATATGAATCCCAACCAAGCCATATATTTCTTAGTTGCTTTGGCTGAATGCAAAGGTGTATTGTCTTCATGAACACGATCTTCATCTGGAGTGACAAAGGCTGGTTTTCAAGCCAAGGTAAAAGTGGTTGAGACATGAGTTCATAATATGGAGCTTGGTTAATTTTAATAGCACTGTGAATCATTACAATTTCTATAAGTCGGTTGTCTATCAACTTATAGAACCTGTAATGATTAGAAATATTGTAGGGATAACAACTGTCTTCATTTCTTGAAAGTATGATATATTAAAGTAAAATTTCTTGATGTACGAATATTTGTTTTCCCCACTGTAAGTTGTTTTCCTACTTCAAAAGTATCAGGCTTTTTCCTTGCGTTTTGATTGTGTTTTTTTTTGCTAGCTGTTCCTTAGTGCCAATATCACGTATAGCAATACGTAAATGAATTTGAAATTTTGTAACATATATTGAACCATATGTATAATACAGCTGTAACTGCGTTAGCTATCCTTGCTCATAGCACACGGCCGTCCTGATAAAAGAGCTGATTTGACACGACGATCTTGCCATATACTCGTTTATTCTACTGTCTTCCTAGCGCCGATGAAATTCTTACGAACACTTTCGTCTGTAATGCAACTTCAACCACACTTTCCAGGTAGCTACTGAGGCTCTCTTTAAAACTTGAATTGCACGCTGGGGACGTTCGCAGCCGATCGTAACTTCCCAGAATCCCAAAGGCATCGTTTCTTATGGGATGAAAAAATTTCATTGTTCTTCTTTTTCGTTCTGAGATTAAGACAAAGAAACTTCCAATATGATTGTACTGATTAAAAAAAAACATTTGAAAAAACACTTGCGTAAGCATAAAAACATAAATTTTGCTTACAGAGCTGCTTTGTAAATAAAACAATTTTATAAGTACTATTTTGTAACTGTTTTAGTAGAGAATATCTACAAGTAAATGAATCGTTAAAATCGAATATGTTATGAAGGAATTTAGAGCTTAAGTTGGAATAATGTCTATATGGCAGAAAGTATTGCAAAATTCAATGCAATCAATGAGTTCCTTTAATACCTTCAATAGGTATTGAAACATTTTCATAAATTTATTATAGAAATTAATACTTCAAATTAATAAGATGAGTTAGTTCTTTATAGTACTCTCATTAAAGAACAAATTTTTGTTGCTGCTGCTGCTGCACTACAACAACTGATTATCTTTAGTAATATCGTTAACGATTCGCACAAGATTTGCCTGAATAAATATTGTGTATGTAGATACAGAAAATAACCGTGTAGATAAGTAACGATCAGTTAACGGCGGAGCTAACGTAACATTGTGACTTAACCTGACCTTATCTACTCCAACCTAGCCGGAAACTGAACTTAAATAAACATTGACCCAAATTTGAACTTATTCTTTATCCCATTCTAATTAAATCAGATAACTCAGAATTAGAGCGGTTGGAATAATGTTACAACACTTTAATACCTAACTGGTTTCAAAAGTAAACTAAGGCATGAGTCTATTCCCATGTAACAACATCGTTTTCTTTAATACGAGTAGCATGGTTCGTAGTTTTGTGCGAACGGCAGTTTGGCTGAAAGGATCATATGTGTTTCAAACCCAGACTCATCATCAGACCACAATAAATCGCTGCTCAAAAATCTACCTAAGAGCTCACAGCTATTGAAGCGGTCATGTTAGCTTCAGTAGCAAAAAACTGCAGTGATCATACTCAACTTTCGTTAAGGTGATGGCAATAAGACCAACTCTGCATACGCTGAGCCAAGAAGTGGGACAACTTAAGATAGTGTTTGCTCATAGCAGCAAAGCTGCAGATTGTTTTGACTAAACTTTGTATCAGTCCTTAAATTGTAATCGAAGAAATAATTTATTCTATTTGTATTACATAAAATTTTAATCAGTTGTTTCAGACTACTCGGTTCTTGTGATTGTTTTTCTGGCTGCAAAAATAAATTGTTAATGATCTATCTGAAAATCCAAATTCATAGCCACTCACTAGTTTGAAAACTGAGATTGATTTATACAGGGTGTTCAGTAATTAAAGTAACAACTTTTAAAGCCCACGTTTATTCAACAAACAAATGTATATCAATAAAACAAAAACAGTTAGACATGTTATACATGAAAATTAACCTACTTTATTCAATATATGCACTGCGTTGAAAACTAGCTGAAGACGCTCAGGGAATGACCTGCATTAGCCACAAATGACTTTCTGGGGACTTTGGCCAATTTGTTTATGAGTTTCTACTTCAGTACTTCTAAATTTTGGTGATGTGTCGCTAAAATTTAGCTCTCCAGTATAGACCAAATGCCTTAATCGAGGGAATTCGGATCTACCGATGAAGAAAACCATTTCTCCTTCGAAATGAAGTAGAGAACATAAGATGCCCACAACTCTTGTCCTTTCTAAGCTTTATTTGAGGATGCTGAGCCTTCCAGAAATGACCACTGGCATTCATTGAAACAATTTTTACCCTGCACGAATGTCGTTGCAGTAATTTAAACCCCTTCTCCTACAAAAAAACAATGAACTTGTTCAGGTTTAGTGGTTGCACCCCAAACCATCACTGAAGCTACTCCTGATCTACGAGTAGCCACCCGGGTGTCGGTCTTATCTGAATAAAATTAACTGTATTTTATTTTTTGATTAAAAAAGTGCAAGAACCATGTCAACAATGTGACTGGTACACATGAGTATATGCAGAATGTCTACACTGTATGTTGCAGTTCACGTCCATCATCCATCCATATTTATCAGTCGTTACAATTCTATTTCTAAGTAGCTTGATGTGTTTTTTGGTTGAAAATATTTCCGTGCTCGAGTGACTGTCGCGACGACGTATTAAATCCAAATGGCTCCTAGCCAACAGCTGCAGCAGGCAATGAGGGGCTATTCCACTCGTTGCGAAGATTTTGATTTGCAAGCGATTCAGCTCTGGTTCTGCAGTAGTATGAGACTACAAGGGTGTGTGGTAGTGACATTAGTGCAGTATCCAGTCAACTTTAAAAAAGAGGTTACACATCAATATTGATGCCATTGATGATATTGATGATATTGACAATTCTGTCTTCAAAAATAAATTTGAAAAGCTGCAAAGCGTTCTCGCATCTAGGTTGTGTCTTTACTAATACAAATGATGCCTAGTATAAAGTTTGGGACAAACCTGCTACCTGTAGACTACACAGATTAATATAAAATTGCTAACTTGATATTTTTAACTGTATACTTTCTTAGTTAAAATGAGATTTCTAGTTTAACATTGTTTACTCTATACCTAACGTGCTAATATAAACTGTAAAATTAGAATTATTAACGATACACCTTAAGAGTAAACAAAGACAATTAAGTAAATAATTGCTAGCAGTATGCCTTACTAGTTAAGATATTAAATTAAATTCCTAACTGGGAAAAGATATTGATTGCTGATTCTTGTTTTCTATCAACCGCTAGGCATGCAGTACGGACCCGCCGGTGAAAGATTTGTTTCTCACTTGCTATACGAAACAACCTAACTATGGATTTCTTAACAGTTCCCAAACTTTTTCCTCGACAATACCGGTGGGCCAGACATGGAGCAGCGATATCGATGTGATCTTCTGTCGGATTACTCTAGAACACGTTAAATGTGATTCAATGTGTCGACTTTTTCAACGAATAAATTCGTAATACTACGCGAGAAGTAATTTCGAAAGGGATTTTTTCTCTCATTTACATTTTTTTGGAATCACGAGTACCAGACAAAATCCATCATTTTGTACCGAAATCTTTTGCTGGATCCCAGATTTATTTTTGTCTAGAAAACAATTTCAGTAGCATACATTCACATCTGCGAGAGTGAAGGATTTCAGCTCGTACAAGACGTTCGTACACAGTTTCCACATATAAAAGCGGTTTCTTTTGATGTTGGTAAAGAGAATTCCTCAAATTTTTTCCTGAGATTTGGGGACATGGCTCCGGTGGGGATATTTCCCCCCATTGCCAGGTTTCTGATTTGCCTTTTGATGCAGAATTATGGTTCAAGTCCCCATTACTTACAAGTTCGTGAGTAATGAGCAAAGCACGACATCTGCACCTAAACACATCAGAGAGAAATATGATTATAAGCCTGACAGCGGGTTATATGTACAGCGTGTTGCTAGAACAGGGCACAAAACCGATGACGAAATCCAAATGAAAAATTCCATGATGTTATCCGCGGCGTGATTTAAAAAAAATCCCGCTAGCACAGCAACGGCAGCATTAGCCACACCAGCTTTGACCAAGCTTTCAGAAGCAACACAGGCTTTACAACTCTACACTTCAAACAACGTGATGCATGGCCTATCGCCAAAGGGAGTGCTAATGTTAACAGCAACACCGTCCTTACAATATTGAAATGTAAAAAAATCTATCAACACATGCTTATATGAATAAGAAACCCGATAACATTTCATGATAATAATATGTTACATGATGAGTCTAATATCAATACATCGTTTCAGTTAAATAGCAGTTACCTCAATACCGATTTTCATTATATTAACAGATAGATACCCAAGTACACTGCAACAATATCAATAAGTCCTCCCAGACAGCAAGCCAAAAAGGCTCAGCTCAATTCTCAGCGCAGTGTAATGTAAATAAGACCATTACTTTTGATGAATTCCTGTATTCTATATAAATAAAAACACGTTATCCTTGAACTAGACAGCAAACTAGCGCTAACTGCAACCCAATTTGAAAAAAAATTAAAACAATGTTTCAGTTAAACATTGAACAGCTATTAGAATTAAATTTATATGTAGTTTTTTATAATTTTAGGCACGAGACTTCCACCACTATCTTCGCTCAAATCTCAGCGCAAAGGAATGTAAATACGAGCTCTGCTTTTGATGGATCCCTGCATCCTATACAAATAGAGAGTTCACACATTTTCCACAAATTAAACAGCACCCAGGCCCTACCTGCAGCTCACTTGAAAAATCTTGAAAAAACGTGTACCGCCTCATCCAGCCTTAATTTCTACTGTTCTGTGCAATATTTAGTTAATAACTGAGCGCTTTTGTTACTAAATATTTCATAAGCTTTTGTGGTATTAGGCCTGAAACTCCCTACGCTATTCCTTCCAACTCAAAGTATCGAAAACGTTTTGGCACTTTACTTGTAGGAGATAACATTCTCGTTACAATTAAAACACGTGACATCGATAATATATGCCGAATCGAAACCATCATATCTGGATGACGTCACGACTTTCAGCGAATTATTAATCGGATAGACAAATTTAAAAATTAGATGATACATTTCGGGAATATGTACCTTTTGCAATCAAACTTCTCTCAAATCAATGAGTTTACTAAAAGAAATACTTCACTGCTCGTACTTCAATCGTTAAAGCTTGCATTGATCAACTACTGGGTAAAGCGTTCACACTCTGCAATGAATAGGTTCTAGCATTGATTCCAGTCCGGACCCGCGCTTTAACTCACGCTCAGACAATCAAGAACCATCGAACGTAGGCTCACATTTACAAAGAAACCCATCAATTTCTCGCCAAAATTACTATGAAATTAACGCAGGAATTTGTCTCACTCCCACATTGAAATACTTTGATGTCCTGAAACCAAACCATCAAGTATTAACAGTCTTTTGATTAAACCTAACTAAATAAACTTAACATTACGACACATGTTCAAAACCAGTGTTTGAGCATAGGCACGTGAATGTTTCAAACGCCCTAAACCTTTCCAAAGAATACATTCACACTTTACATAAATCAGAATAAAAATATCACTTCCAGATGACTAGCTAATAACTCCTAGGTTAAAACTTTCTACCCTTAGCTGCTATTACAAGCATTAAGTAAAAACCCAAGTACGAATCACACAAATCATTAAACACATCGACGCGCATAGCCTCCATGATAAAATGAATCGGATAATAGTACTAATGATAACTGAAAGCATCGACATTTTATATGTAGGTATATGAGATGTGGTTGGAGTCAAAACTTAAAAGTTCTTATCTTAATATTCCATATTAGTCATTATGCTGCTACGACGACAATAAAATAATATTGAAAGCTATACATGGAACTTTATCAAGGATATTTTTATAACATCACAAATTAAAAAAAAAGAAATGAGGGCATAGAAATGGTGTGGTTTAACGAACAGGTGAAGAAATAAATATCCTCCATTATCGGTACTGTTAACAAACACCTATCAGTCTCCCTAGCCTTAGCTTCAGAGTTTATTCAAAAAGCGTTTAGAACGATTTCAGGAATCAAAAAGTTATTGATACGTTCGAGGATTTCAACATAGACTTGATTCATAACAATAATCTATAAGTCAAAATGTTATACAGAATGAACACTCAAATGGTTCAAGGACTAACTTCTGTCTCTAGAACTTCTTAAAACAATTACAGATAACATCAAAACTACGCTCTGCACTGAGATATCCCCTTCAAGACCCCACCACCATACGGTAGAATACTTAATCAACGTAGTAAAAAAGAAACAGAAATCCCACTTGATTTCCTATTGTATGAAAAATTTCTACACACCAGAACTCTTCCTAGAAAGCCGAAGGTACAGAAGCAATGAATTTCAGAGCATGCAATTAGCTAAAAATATCAAATTTCATACTCAATTATCAACAATTATTTCATAGCAACCATGAAAAAATGTGCACCAAGCACTACGAGTAAAGCTTTTCCAAAATGTACAGACTGGATAAAATAGGAAGAGTGAGTAGTGTAAAAAACCTCACCTGTATGAGTACAGAATTAATTGAACAGTTCTCGACGAGAACTTGAGAGAACTATAACTTTCATCAACAACTACTAAGCATCGAAGAAAAGTTCAAAACGAACCTGGGAAATCATGCGAGAAATAGCAGAATAGAAAACATTGAAGTAGGAAACAAATTCAAAAAATTCATTGTAAATGGCCCCCAATTTCATTATTTTTTCCCGAATTTGGTTTAAAAATCTTTGATGAACTGTCTAAATCAATCTAACTAAACCTGCTAATGTTGGCCCAGACCCTGGCCTACTTCACAATAGGAATAATCAGTAGAGACGAAAACAGTTTATCTGCAGGAGATGCGTGTAATCTTATACTCGCTGAAAAGAATATATATGTATGCACAGAAGGTAGTGTATTCTGTGTGAAGGTATGCAACACTATTCAAAATATTCCAGTATGTACGTAAACCCCGCTAGGAACGTATATGAATTGAAGGAACCTAACACGTTTCAGAAGTTTCATTCACTTCAACTGGGTTAGTTTGTCAAGGTCAACGATTCTAAATCACTTGGGTAAACCGGGAAAGTTGAAAAAGCTCGATCTATGTCAATTTTTAACTTCTTATGATATTCTAGATTAGTTTGAGGACAGTCTAGCAGAATTGTTGATAAAATTATCTAAGGTGTATATTTAGTCATATACGCCTTAAATGCAGCCTTATATATAACTTGCAAAAATGCAAGTTATATATAACATTTGAATAAAATGCAGCTAGCTTAGATTCCATAAAAATTTACTATTTAAAATTTGTGAACAAAATGAAAATATAATGAAAATAGACATGAAAAATTACCATTATATTTTGCTGCAACAAAAAAGCTTCTGCATGCCATGAAACTTATTACGCAACAGTTGGATGACAATTTATGAAGCTATTATCTATGAAACGATACTGCCCAAAAAACGAGGACAGTGGATTGAATCAGAATAGAATAGAATAAGGCAATAGGAACGAGCCGTTTGGCCCATTCTTGGTTCAATACCGAAGTCCCATGCCGTGATACCGAAGTCCCATGCCGTAATACCGAAGTCCCATGCCGTGATACCGAAGTCCCATGCCGTGATACCGAAGTCCCATGCCGATGTTAAGATCAGTTTGAACAGGATTCTAGACTACTCTGCATGCACTGCCAAAAATAGACGTGTTTATACACCATGTTGTTTATACGTGGCACAACATAGTGTAATGCCTCGGACATGCCTGAGTAACTGTTGCATCCTCATTATGTCGGTAGCTGTCGCAGAAGGAAAACCTGAGAACCTGAAATTTTTTATAAAAAG
Organism: Trinorchestia longiramus; assembly: GCA_006783055.1. NCBI lineage: Eukaryota > Metazoa > Arthropoda > Malacostraca > Amphipoda > Talitridae > Trinorchestia > Trinorchestia longiramus. The sequence continues at coordinate 104,412 of VCRD01001046.1, read as the reverse complement.
TTCACAAGCATAAAATATTTACAAAGGTGGAACGAAATATTTTAGGTAATAGTAATCTTATAGTTTCACTACAACATTATTATCAAGAATTTGTGGTATGAGTGTTAAGATGGACTGATACCTCATCATACATTCATAATTTATGAATTTATATGCATGTTAAACGTACTGTTAAAAGAGAATAAATATCTAATATCATTTACAAAAGAAGTTAAAAAAATAATTTGTTCATTTGGACTAATAAAATTGCGTTTTCTGTCCTCATAGATGTCAGAAAAGACAGAAAAGCCTAAAAATGGATGAAATAGTGGTTTTACTTGAAGAACAAAGTGAAGGTTATCATAATTATGTTGGTGACGTTGTCATTGCTACTCCAGATGTTGACGGATTGATTGATGTACATGATTTTGAAAGTGATGACGAAATTTCGGAAGTTATGGTGCAAGAACTTCTTGATTCGTTAAAGTTTCATGCCAAAACAGAAAATCGAAATAAAGGAATGCAACAGACCCAACGTAAGTTAGCAATGTTTTTGTTGAAGTATCATCAAAGAAACAGCCAGGAAAGAAGCGAAAAGTATGCGATTCGGTTTCAAAGTTGAGGCATATTGAGTCAGAGTACCCTAAACTTACAGAATAAACATATCACTATAATAGTTGTTTGGCAAAAATGAAAGAAGTTTTAGAAATGATGACTCCTGTTCAAGTATTTGAGAAACTGATGACACTTCACATCTACGAAAATATAGTAAAAGAAACCGTAAAGTATTCTACAACCTGTAAAAGTAAGATCAACTTCGTCATGAGTGCACACGATTTGAAAACATTCATTGGTATTCTGTTGTTTTCCAGTTACCTCAAGTTCCCCTTTGAACGACATTATTGGTTAAATGCTGAGGACCTAGGAGAGACATCATGAAAAAATGCAATGAATAGAAATCGGTTTCAAACGTTGAAAATATGTATCCATTTCATTGACATTGCAGGAACAGAAACAAATAAGCATGCTAAATTGTTCAAGATCAGACCCCTAATTTCTATGGTTTAAAATTCACGTAGAAAATTTGGAATCGTTGAGGAAAAAATTGCCGTAGATGAAATGACCGTCTGATACTATGAACATAATTCCCTGAAACTGTTTATACGAAGCAAACCAATCTGCTTTGGTTATAAACTGTGGGATTACATATACGCAGCATCGCAATATTGCTACAAACTTGATTTGTATTTCGGTAAATCATCCAAAAACAAAGAAATAGTGACCTATTACCTGGCTCCAAAGTATTTTTGAAAGTATGTTCACCAGTAGGGAACACAACATCACGTGTTATATGTTCTGATTTGTTCACATGTTATCTATTGCAAGTGCACATATGAAAATGTGTGTATAGAGCAACAGGAACCATGCGAGAAAATAAGATTCGCAAATGCTCTTTGAAGGAATCAAACCTAATCAAGAAAGAATAGTGGGGGGTATTTCATTACAGATTTGTTTGTATGAAAAAATTCTTGTTGTAGAATGGATGTATAATAAGAGTGTATCTGTTAAAACAACTTACGGCATCGTGCATCTTCTCACGAAAGTCCAACGTTGGCAGCAATAAACATAGACTAGGAGACATATCTTCTGTCAAAGACTGAGGTATTCTTACTATCCCTTCATAGTTACAATGCAAGTATAGGAGGCGTTGACAAACATTGCTGGTTCAATGGAAAATATCCAATTGCAATCCGAGAAAAAAATGGTAATGGTCATTATCCATCTGAATATTGAACATGGCAGTGATAAGTGCTTGGTTTATGCACAGATTTGTACACGAGAGTGATGAACAGAGTTTGAGTGTCCTAGACTTCACGCAGCAAGTTTGCTTCGCATATTTAAAACGATCAGATTATGGTGTTCAAATCGGATGAAGGAAGGCCTCTGTAATAGCATACATTCCACAAGATCTAAGGTTCGAGAGTACGGAGCGTGATCAACAACGTAGATGACAAACGAACTATTCCTAGGAAAGCCAAGAACCTGCTGCAATAAATGTACTGTGACATTTTGCATTGATTCTTTTATTCATTATTACTTTAAGATATAAATGACAAGAAGTAAAGAAAAATAATTGTTAATAAACATCGTAATAATATTTCATTGAATTTTTGTCTATATAAACATGAAGTTACTATGCAAAAACAAAGTTATTTTAAGGTATGTAAAGTTAGTTTAGATAGCTGTGCGATATATTGTATTATTAGTTACGGCGACGACATTAACTCACTGTCCTCATTTTATTACCGTCAATAACTATTTTGTTTCTTTAAATGAAGGTCGATCACAAACTTCTGTATGTTTTTTATTCCTTTTTGTATAGCTATGTTAAAAATTTCAACATAAATCGCAAAATTAAAACTGAGGATTTAATGGGTCAAATTGACTGATAGGTCGTAAACTTCCGGTGCTAGATGCAGCTCCTCTATCCATTTAGTGTCTCTCAACCGATAAGGTAAGTTAAATTTTGATGCGAGTAAAATGCTCGTGTCAATCCATCAAGTTTAAACTCGAGCAATCACTCATTGGTCATGTAAATGAGCCAAAACAACAGCAAAACTTTTACACTGCCAAGCTGTGTTATGATCCTCATGACACCAACAACATTCAGTAACGTAATCGAGGTTGCTGGTGTCTTTAACAGATATTGCAGGTACCAATAATACTAGCAGGTCTGCACCGTCTGTTGTTGACAACTTAATTGGTTAGTGGTACAAATTGAAAATGAACGCCCATACCATCGTCCTGTTCGATTTCTCCACGGTAACGTTTGGTGGCACACATCTGTTATGTTTTGTGAGAAGTTGCAGCTGTCAGATTGAAAGATTCTACGCACTCATTGTCATAGTCTTTCTTCACCAATGCAGATTAACACTTGTTTATTTCAATTGTTACGCAATGTAGCCAAATATTTTCAAACGCAAAAATAAATTGAAGCAAGGCTGATGAAATTATTTCAATCGGAGCCATAACAGCTCTGCAGAATAATAATGTACTGTCCGGAACAAAAGCAAAAGGAAAATGTAATTTGTAGGCATTATTTTGGAGTATGAATTATCCTGGTTTGACAATGCCAAAGCAGATATAATTTGATGAACGGCAGGAACTTTCTTCTCGATTCTGTTACCTCAGAAATCATCAGTGGATTTGATCAGTAAGAACGTATTATTCAAAAGAATGGAGTGAACTCGTTCTACATTATTGAATGAAACATTTTGAGTGAATAGTTACATGAAGTATTCAAGTTGATGAGCGGATTAATTTTTACCAACCAGAAGCAATGATCTTCATTCGCCATTTGCTACTGAGCTTGAATATATTGGAGTGTAGACAATGTTACTGTAGTTTGATTTTAAATTGCCCCTCATATTTGATGAAGCTTTAATTTTACAAACTCAGAATCAAGTTTTAATATACACTGGGTGGCTCCCAAAAAATTCAAGTTCATTTTTAATACATGACATATTTCTCCTTTACCATTATTCTAAAAGTATTTAGCTTAGAGGAAACCAATATGATGTTCTGTAATGTCTGTGAAGGAACAACTACCCAGTCCAATAGTATAACTGTCCTAATATTTACGTAAACTGTAGGAATGAACACTTTTGTGAAGATGTAACGCTATATAATGAAAGACGCATTATTGCCGTGATAGAGGAATCATTACTCATGATATCTGTATAGGCATGAAAGATGTATAGAGAACGATGGCAACCTAGAAAGAAAATGACAGGGCCAGTTCATATCAAAGTGTAATAGATGTCAAATTCTTGACGATAGAGGCAATCGCTTTTTTGAGCGTTTAGTCAAGAAAAATCGGTGTTGGCGCCGCAGCAGTAAGCCAGCACGTTTTGCAAAGTTTCCAAAGCGATTTATTCGAAGGCTATGCGTCACCAGCTAAAAAATTGCATGAGCACAGTTATATATATGAATAAAAATGTCATTTATATTTGTAATAAATCTGAAAGACAGCTGCAGTTTATCAAATAGCATCGAAACTGGGCTGTTGAGGTCAGAAATGTGTGAACGGTTTTTCATGGCTGAGTGTATTTCAGATAGATGTGCGTATAGAGTGTAGCGAAAACCTGACGGAACAATGGAACCAACATGCATTGTCTCCTCTGCCCAGACATTTGAGAACAGTGTGATGATCTGGGGTTGTTTTATTCTGGTTGGATATGGATGACACCTTCTACAGTAACAAGATGATGTGCCGCAATTATTAACAGATCGTTGGTGATCAAGTTCACATTTCAGTAAATTTCCCTTTTCCTGAGACGGTTGTCAAAATAACAACGTTCGTATTCACAGCGCTAATATTGTCCAAAAATGGTTCTTGGAGCATGTGGGAACATTTCAGTACATTGAGTGCACAACAGTCTATAGATTTAAACTTCAATGGGAATTATGAGGTGAGCTCGACAGGGACCTGTTTGTATTATTACCTCTTCGACTATAATTGACCCGATTGGATCCATAGTGACTGCTGTTGAGACTAAAATTAAAACAATAGAAGATGTAGAAGCTTATAGAATTAATGTCAATGCAGATAAACGCTGTAATTCAATAATGATAAAATTCGATAACATATTAATATATTAGCACACTCAGCGATATTTACGATACGATGCACTTAATTTTTAAGTAGATTAGTTTTGTTCTTCGAACATATCAATTTATTAAATTTATTGCTGGTTAATTTAGAATAATAAGTGTGTATGACACTTCACAAAAAATAGAGATTGGTCGTAGAATCACTCATATCGTCAAAACTGCTTAAGCCCTTACATCTTTATGAAAGCTAGTCATTTTATTTTATAGGTTTTTTCGTCTCAATTTGATATTGACCTTGGTTGGCACGAATTGCCTCAGTGCTCTTCAGAAATGCAATCTAGAAAATTTGTTTTCCGTGGCCAAGGATACCACACGACATCGTTGAACCACAAAACCAAATTGCCACTCAAATTGTGAGGAGAAAGCACCGTGACAAGAGCGTCACTTCCAAATTTTATAGAAAGCTGAGCATGCAATAACGCCGCTTTCACCAGACTCAAGGGTATTGAATGATACAGGCTTCCAATAACGACCCAAGATGGACAGCCTCTTTTTCTGCGTTTAGCACCTGTTGAATGGGCTGGAGCAGACAGAAAAAATATTTTCACACCATTTGGTGCCTACAATCCTTTTGTGGTAGATAATTATTTGAAATAAGACAGGATATGCAGAGCATTAAATAATTTTTCTTACTCAGCTATTTCAGAACGACGTTACCTGAACTATGTACGTGTGGGTCAGGAATGTCGAAATGTTAATCTACGGAACCCCAATAAGTCGGAAATTTACATTAATAGATAATGTATTGGCGTTTTATAGATTAACTAGCGATTTCCTGTGGAAATTCCACTATTTAGATTTGACTAATTTGAAATTATTATGCAGATAAATGCATTGAAGATTTACGACGAATTATTATATTTTAAATGATTACTTTTCATCAATGTATACAGTACTTCCATAGTGCATCTTATCTAACGATAACGTTGCCCAGATAGTACCCGTTAAAATTCTTTGATTCAAAAGTAAGAAAATTTAGGATCTATGAAATGAATACATTTTTCAGTTTTACCCGTGGTACCATCAGAATCGAAATATTTTTCTTGAATACATACAGAACTTTCATTTTGTATCTTACCTAACGATAACATGGCCGTGTAAGAGAATAAAGTTAATAACGGAATAAATGGCGTGTTTTATAGTGATCCGGTGCCTTTGGTATCCACAATACAATGCTTGTAATACATGCATACCCGTTCTGATTTCACTTCAATAATTTTTTATTCAGTAATAGATAGGAAGTAATGGGACGGACACACACAGATACAAAGAGACAGAGAGAGGGAGATACATAGTCGATTATATAAGTATATGTTAATATTAAGTGAATCTTGAAACTGTAGGAAGTAGACCTTTGGGGATGGAAGTATCTAGGGTTGTCCCGATTTTATTTACGAATCTATTTCAAAAGATACTAATGAAGCGAATTTGAGGCTATAGATGATTTTTTCACCTTCTGTTTTCTACCGATTTCGAACATGGAAATATACATGTGAAAATGAGTTCCAAGTTGTATAAATGTTTTTTCCTTTCTTGTGATGAGGCATAAGCTCATGTACTCTGAACTGCAGTACTCTATAAAACACAATCTGTTTCTTCTTATACTACATGGCTTCTCATGTACCATATTAGCAGTGTCATATCATTTTTTAATAGATCTGAGTTTCATGATCATGAAGTACCATTATTTGAAAGTTATATTTGCACCATGAAAAAACGGCACAAGTAAGAGACGCCGGCATGACTGTTAAGTTCCATTTCAGGATCTGAATAGGCTATTTCTGTTTTCTGTTCTCACGATACTGCTGCTATTTTTTAGCTGGATCATTTTCAACAGGTGAAGGTGATCCTGAGATATTTTGTGAGCACAAAGGAAGTAAAAAACGTTCTGTACACTCCAAACCCAATGCCTTAACGGTTGTGTTCGTACAACTTAAGTGTGTATCATATCTCAGAAACTAGAGCTCATGAGGGAAAGATGATGATACAGCTGGAATGGGAGACTAAAATTTATTTAAAAATATTTAATATCTAAGCCGTAAAATTTCATATTACCAGTGTAACACCTCAGTTCATTTATTTAAAGAATAAATTGAACTAGTCAACCATTTACAAGTATTATTAGAAGTTATCGAGCTAGCACAGCAAGTTTAGTATTGCAAAACGATATTCCAATGAAGAATTGTTTAAAAATATACTTTTAATAGACAAATTAATGAATATTATATAAATTACAGCAGCAAGATTTCAACTCGAATTGAAAGTTGTTCCATAGTCCCTCATCACGCAGGTGGAATTTTTCTATCGAAAAAAGTCTGGGATTAGATTGTGATTGTTGTGACAAGAGTGTACAAAAGAAGACGTGCAAATATAGAAACTAGTAATAGTATTACAAATAAGAACGAGTAATAGTAGTATGTAATACTATGTATACATGCATTACATGCTGCAATTAACCTAAGTATATTTATATTTTATAGATTGCATACCAGCAGAAATACATAGTATAATACAATATATAATAGAGTAGACTGCAAAATAACTGATATATTGTTAGTAAATCAAAGAGTGCATTGATGAATTAATTTATTATTTACCAAATATTATCTCATAGTAGTCTTGTCTTCTTTAACATTAATTCGAATTTTTGATTGCAAAGTAGAGGGAACTACAAACTTACAATTCAGAAAAACAATGCACATAATTTTATGAAATGAACAAATTCATTTTAAAGCAAATATTTGTTCCCTCAGAATTTGGTACAATGACTTCACCCAATGTTACAGTCCGTTACGTAACCTGCAGAAAGTTTTTGCTCGATATAAGCCTACGTGATTTACCGAGCCGTAATAAGATTAAGGGGGGCGAAGCACAATTGTTTGGACAATATCCTGTGAGAAATGATATAAGTAGGAAAGTCAAGAAAACTTGAAGAAGCTTCTATATTTATTGCAATTTATTAGAGATTTAGTTATAATTTTTCATTTTGGCATCCTCCTTCAATTTTTACCATGAATTGGCTCCACGTGGCTTTCAAGGGTTATGCTGTATTATGATTACTTTTTCATTACTGGGTAGGGTTTTTCATCGCCCCATTTTCGTTACACATATACATGTAAATAGCTATTATCGCCAGTCATGCAGGAAACAAAACAGTAAAAAACAGTAGTGATCTGAATGTATGTAACGAAAACCGTTCGAATTTACGTAAATAATAGTGTAAGATGCCATGCACTATGCTTTTGCATACTTTTCTCAAACCAGACTCCTAATGTGCATTATTCTCTAGTAGTGTTTTCGTCGTAATGATATTTAAAGTTGAAAGCGCTTAGTGGAACCATAAACGATTTTTTTTGCCCCTTTTATGTTCTATTCAGTGACAGAGAATCTAATGAAGTGAAATTCCTTTTAAATTCATGCAAATGACGAATCTAAAGCAGAAAGTCCATGTTAACATACTTTGTTGAGCATTTCTCTTTATATCGTATTTTGTTGCTTAGAGTAGTAATTTCCAAGTATGTAATAAAAACCTCTCTAATTTGCGCGAATCATGGAGAAAAGATGTTATGCAATGTATTTTTGTTTACTTTTATCAAATCAAATTCTGAATGCAAACTCGTCTTTGTAGTTTTTGCTATAATACCAATCGAAGTTATAGGCGCCCGGTGGAAAGATGAGCGACGTGTTTTCGCACTTCATTATCCTATTCAATGACCGTGAGGAATCAAGGGAAATTCTAGGTAAATCCATACGAACGATGAACATGAAAAAGAAAGTCGAGCATTTCTGCATATGATAACATCGATACGAAATGCATTGGGTGTAGAGTTGGGATTTGAACTGACGTAACAAAAATCTTTCGAGTTAGTGCAAATGATGGTGGAAAGATGCATGCAATGTAGTTCTATATTCTCCCATTAAATCAGACTTAAAAGACGTATTATCCTTAATAGTTGTTGTTTAAATACCAATTGAAGTTAAAAGTGTGTAGTGAGGCAAACAAAATTTTTTTTCCCTCTTTTATTCTACTCAATGGCAGTGAGTACAATATTCGTTGTATTCGTTGTATCTCTTACAAATGACGAACCTCAAAGACAAAGTTTGTGCTAATATGCGCTGTCGGACATTTCTGATTAAACAACGTTGATATGAAATGTATTATGTGCAGTGATGGGTACTAAATACATTGAATATCTTTAACCTTCCGTCGGGTGCAATTAATCGGACAAGCACAGCTATTTCAATTTTGCTAAGCGAATGCAAACTTGCGCCAAACTGAAGGTCAAATAATAAATACAAAATGCATCGTTAGAATGTATTTAAATATTAAGTACTAAAAATATTTGTCGAATGTATTTAGTACATTTGAATCAAATGTATTTGAATTCTTTAGCAAATACTTGTCTCTTGAAACTAACTTCACACATTGAATAATCAAAATACTCTTAGATAAAGTGTACTTGATAGACCTTGAGATATAATTCATTCAGAGTAATAAGCTTGGCGCTAATTTAAAGTGTACGTGCGCTGTACTGTCGTGCAGGAAACTAGCTTCACTATAATTCAAATACGACTTAAATTTCAAGCAACTGAACTAATAATGAAAATTGTCTAAAAACTTGGTTCGGCCCCTGCAGCTTATAAATCATATGGGAAAACCAGTGAAAGAAGTATATGTAGAGAGTATCATTTTACTTTCATTTGACTATTTTTCATTCAATTTTAACAACAGAGTATAGTTACGTACCATCCTGCCTATGATTGCTCATTGTCAATTCTGCATTATTTTCATATATAACCTATGTATGACGATGCACGAAATAATTTTATCAATTATTGTATGTTTATGCAGATATAAATCATGAAAGATACATTCCTTTGAGATGCATTTCATCGGAATCCTGTAAAGCGGTATGATCAGGGAATACCTTTAACATATTTTTGGGACTAAGTAGTGGGGATAAATAGGATTCCCAGCTGCACCCAAGGAGGCACGTTGTTACTGTCTGTCTTCATTAGTGTGCCTTGAGAATTTAGTAATCCTCGACGGGAATTCGATCGAGCTACCTACCTCAGTGTATCCAATGTTGGTTGCACGAGGCTGTTGTAGGTTTAGTTTTTGTACGTAAGTTGACTTTATTCATCCATTTCCTCCTTCCGTGTCTCTTTCGTGGAGAAGGCCTTAGACCTGAGCTCCTGCCCGAATGTTTTCAATTCGTAATCTATGTATAGTCTTTAATCTTCCATTTTTGCTTTTCTAAAATGCTCTCTGCCCCTGATGAAACGCCTTTCCAACAGCTACTGAGATTCATTACTATTGACTTTAATCTAGTGACCTAAAAAGTTTAAAAAATTAAATATTCAATATATTACCTAAGCCAAACTAAATATAATTTTCCAATTCATATCCTTGAAAATGGGAGACCTTCATATTTCATTATTAAAAGAATTTTCAGCTGGAGTAACATTATATTAGACGAAGCTTTCATGCACTTAAACAAAGTGCGTTGTGTGCTCATGATCATATATTTCTATTAAAAAGTATAAAAGTCATGTATAAATTTTACTCCTGCAAAAACTTCAAATTCCCATAAGGAACTCAAACAAAGAAAATACTGTTCAAAACTTAGAACTTGGGCCAAACAATTAATAGCTTGTATAGGAGCGCAATAATATAAACTATTGGACAGTTTTGTCACCAGTTATATTGCTATGGTGGGTTAATGTTGAAACAACAACAGAGAATTATATCTCGACAGGGGCAGAAGACGGTAAAGTTAGGTTAAAACAAAGAAACATTTTTAGAAAAAGAGAATTCTGTTTCAAGCTTTCAGTGTTCTTATCACTGTCGTTGAGATACGCAATAAATAGCATGTCTACTGAGGATTCACTGAATAAGCTTTTCTTTTCGACGCCGAAGTACTCATCTTCAGACGATATCGAGTTTGCCTCTGCTGTAGCATCGGCAGAACTTGCGGACTGAAATATCGAGGTGGAAACTTTGAGGTCAATTTATTGTGAAGTCTTTTTGCTCTCGCAGTCCCACGCTTTGTTGACATCCACCCATCGCAACTTGAAGTAAGGATGAGTGGTTGCAGCTAATATAACATGAACGTCTGGTTCATCAACTCACTGTAGGTATTTTTGAAACCTTCTCTGAAATCCCTGAAAAACTGCAACTAATACTGGGACACAATATTTTAACTGTTTTGACGTCAGTTCATTGCGTTTATTTTGCACTGTGAGAAGGGTAGGCAGAAAGTATGAGTAGAAAATGGTCTCTTCTCCTTGCAGGTGGTCGATTGCGGTTGTAATGGGTGCCTAAACACAAATGTATTAATTAATGAATTCTATGTTCGAGCTTTTTAGGTTTGGAAACGTGAGTGCAGTAAAAAGTTCATTGAGCTTATTTTCGTGTTTCAGTAGCAGAGTTAAAGCGTTATAAAGTGAATTCTAATAGTGCAAGGGATCCGTAGACTACAGTTGAGGACTTTTTAATATCTCGACACACTTTAGATGACCACACTTCTTCCAGACAGCTAAACATTTCCCATTGTACTATGGTTATTTGTTGATAATTTATGATTTTTGACCACATTTTTGGCATTGGTGGGGGTCACAAGACATACGGTGTGAGAAGCGCAGGGTACATGCATATACAATGTACACTAGATTTCATAATCTGAACTGTTGACATGATAAATTTCAGTATTTTCTTTCAGAGCGATGAGTTGCAAATCATTTTTATCTGCATCTGTCTCCACTTCTTCAGTAGCATTATCGTCACTGAGTTGATCACCTGCAACATAACTAACACTCAGTTCTTTGATATCTTTAAAAAAATTGTGCCATTATCTGTTACAGTCCTGACAAAATTGGTAATGGACAGGTTGAAACAGCTGAGGATATGTTTTGCTTGCTCGGTGAATTTGATGTACGAATGTTCTCTCTTGAAACGACAGCAGCCTGATACTCAGCTCATACGGCTCAGACATTTCTCATCAATCTGCATAGTAGCAGCCATAGATAATTTAAATGACTGGAAAATATAGTTACCTCTACAGTGCTGAAACAATAACTACAATTATTTTTTATTGTGGTTGCCTAAAAGAAGGACAAAACAATTGCAGCTAGTAACTTTCTGATTGAAAACGGTTTGCATGCAAAGCTGGCGCTGCTCTTTTTATTTTTAGTAATGAAAAATTCATTTTTTCCGCCTGTAGGTTGTACTTGTAATATGTATATCAACCATGATACTAGATATGTGAAAAGGACGATATGCAGTAAATAATTAGTATAGTTATTAAGATGCTATACTAAACTAAGGCATTAGAGTTATTAAGTAAAGGAGTGAGAATGACACTCTACAAGAAACAGATTGCGTATCAAGAATGATTGCAAAAAAATATCGTAAGGGGTATACATAGAAGATAAGAAGTTGAAAGAAAGAAAGTGAAAAAGGTGAATGAGGAAAATGGGTGACCGACTGGATGGTGGCTAAGGGAAGAGGTAAAAAAAACGAGTTATGATTGAGAACTAGAAAATTTTAAAAAAATTAAAAAACTAAACTATCCCGCTGCCGCTATGGTTGACGCGGCTAGAATTACGGCATGGGACTTGGGTAACCGAATAATTATCGAAGTGATTATCCGACCCAAGAATGGGCCAGAAGGTTCGGTCCTATAGCCTCATTCTATTCTATTCTAAAAAGGTGGATGTCACGGGAGTGCAGATTGGAAGGTGTTGGTGATCCAACATGAGGAGTGGTACGTATGTGTACCACTTAGGTTAGGTTCTGTAATTTTTTCAGAGCCTTCTAGTGACTATGCGTACAAAGTGAAGGTTTACACCAATCAGGCAATCGGATGCAACGTGTTAAACGCTTTTACAGTCACCCTAGAGCAATGGCGAAAAAAAATCACCCTCACTTTTTGATTGTTACCTGTTTGTAAACTATGGCTATGAATACAAAACAGTCTTATCCGATAAAAGTAATCTAAATGAAAATGAAAATGATATCACGTGGAAGTTTCTACGACCATTAGTTACGCAGTTATACATCCTTGAAAAAAAGGAAACTTTTTGTGGCGTACCCTGTATATACAGGGTGTCTCAAAAAATGTACTCACCCTTTAAGCGTTGCTAACATGCTGTCTTCTTTGTGTTGCAGGTGTGAGGTTCGAACCTCTGCGAACATGATTAAATGTGATTAAAGAATCATGTTCGCAAAGGTTCGAACCTCACATCTGCAACACAAAGAAGACAGCATGTTAGCAACGGTTAAAGGGTGAGTACATTTTTTTGAGACACCCTGTATGTAGGTACATGTCTTGTACTATATATGAGTTCTATTGTTGAACCAGTTGTTCCCTTTTCATCTTCTCTTCCAAGTTCTAGAAATATGTCATTTAAATGAACTAACTTTCCCTGAACAACTAACGGTTATAATTGAACGAGCGTTGGAGAGTCAAATTAAATTAAAAAGACTTACTTGACAGGAGTGAAACAAATGCAGGTTCTTCAACTGTCGCGAGGGGATGGATTCCTTGTATAATAAAATTAGTTATTGCCTTGTGCACGTCCTGTTGCTCGACTCGAAGTTTCTGCGTTGCCCCTGGTGACATTGCAATGTTAAGCTGCTTGGTTCCGAGATTTGGCTCTTTGCGTGTTTCCCATTTCTTGCTTTCTCGAACTAAGCTGAAATACTCTAGGATGGCGTTTCTAATTCCGGAATGTTTTTTCTATTGAAAAGTAATAAAATTAAACATGAACTAAATTACAATTATAATAGTCAATCATATGTTCTTCAGCTTCTATTAGTCTTGTTTAATATTCAGGATTCATTTTATTATATTATATTCATATGCTAGATATATTGACTAATAGTGGTATCAGTAGACATCAGAGCATATATATATGAACTTAATTGATTAAAGAGTGTTGATGGTGGTGTCTGTTAAGTAAGGGAAACAGATTAATCTGCAAGCTAAGGTTAAAGAATATGAGGAATTGTGCAGACAAAAAATGAGCTGTCCGTTGTGTCCCAACACATAAAAGAGCACAACCACTCGGATATTTCATATCTCAATTTTACAAAAGGTAGAATATTAATATTTTCAAAAATCTTTGAATCATTTACAGTAAAATTGCTCCTAACAAAATTGATTGTCATCTTAATGTGCCTGAGCAACTTTGTCTAGACTAGACTTTCGAATGGCGTTGTAATTTTAACCCCGAGTTTGCTCTTTGTGTAGCAGCTGGATCTTTATAGACTCACTCGTTCGAGAACTTCCTGCGAAGAAAAGTATCGGCGGTTTTAGCGCGGGCTACTAGGAAGCCAGTGATCATGACTAGTATGGTCGGAAAAGTTCGTTGATAACCAAGCCTGTGTTTCCTGATGATATAACTAGGCGTACTGATTTTTTGTCACGCGTATCAATTCCCTGCAATTATTTTCCACCTGATAACCAAAGACTTTAACGGCTTCTTCACAATAAAAATGTGGCTGTTAATTTTCAGCCCGAGGCTTTTTGAAAATTGGTAAAGTTTGAACGCAAACATACTAACAAACTCGTCAATGGTCTACAAAGAATGATCATAAACTAAACAATTCCTGTCAAAGTTAGAATTCGTAAGAAAGAATTATTTTACCCAACGACGATCCTTCAAACACTTTCTCACCACGAAGAAAGGCAATAAGTAGTCGAATCACCTATGCTTATCTAATTAGGAAATGTCATTTAGAATATATATGAATAATTTTACAAGGCATGAATACGAAGATCTTTGAAAATGTTTGTCTTTCGATTAATCATGAAGACTAAACTGTTGTTTTGTAGCAGTAAGTAAAAATCCATCTACATAACCATGAGCTTATTATTTCAATGTCTTAAAAGCCATCGCAAACATGTACTAAAAGTTATGTAAAATACATTTTTTTCATGGTTATCAGGACAGCGAAGTAGGATGATAAGATGAAATTCTACGTAGTAGAAGCATTTTCGAAAAATATATCCTACCACATTGCACATTACATACATTCCGTTTTTGTTATTTCATGTGAAGCTTGATGGGATGGTTCTGGACACTACTTTTCATCAGGAATGTACAAAGCATTTTAAACATTTGTCGTGTTCTTTTAACTATGTTCATATTTGAATGCTTCCATCGAGTTAAAGCTGTACCTGGTTGTTCTAAAGTTCTGTTACACTTTGATATTTTTATTTAAAAGTCTTCAAAATTACGATTTATAGGAATAAGAAAACAAGGTTTTCCATACATTTATTAGGATCATTACAATACTATTTTTCAATTTGACCTCCTTCAACAGCAATAACACGGCTCAGACTTCAACTCCTCTACATTGCTGTGGCGAACCTTACATGCCTTGCTCTCTATATGCGTCCAGACGCTGTAGTCGAGGGGGTTCAGGTCAGGCGACTGTGGCAGCCAAAAGTCCTTGGGCCAAAAATTCATGTTTCACCCTAGCCACTGTTGAACAGTTTTTGCAGTGTACGCAGGTGCACCATCTTGTTGGAATACGTAGTTTGCATTTCTAGTTACTTTTCTCACCCACGGTAGGATTTTCGTGGCAAGGACATCTTTGTAAGCAGAGGCGTTTAACCTGTAGCCCCGTGGGAACCACACTGTAGGCATATTTTCTCCATTCGATGCCACGACTCCAAGCATCATCACAGAGGCCAGATGGTTGGTTCTAGACACGTTCTGTAACTCAGAAATTTCCTGACCAAAGCAAACAATGCAATCATTCTACTTTTTCGCAAGAGGATTCACCGATAACGTCTTTTCATCTGAAAAAATGACAATCCGATTACCATGAATTTTCAGATCGTTAAGAAGGTGTTTAAATCGCTCAAAACACTTCTGCTTCATTGCAGCAGTTAGCAGGGGCTTTATGACACGTTTTAGGCTCCTTCCCTTTCAATCTTAACAGCCCTTCTCACTGTGGAGACAAAGATCTTCTTTTTCCTGGCAAGATGAGTCATTTTGAGCGTTGGATCTTTTTGAATATTTTTCTAATGGTCTCTGTCTTCACAACTCGGAGTCTACCTAAACGAGGACGATCATTGAGGGTTTCAACATCTCTCAAATGACTTGCAACTGTGTACACTGTCATTCGACTGACATTAAGGCGCTTAGCAATGTCTGACTTCTTATGGACGCACGTAATATGTAGAGCAGTGATTTCAATTCTCTGCGCCTCCATTGCTAATACTACTAATTGTTATGGACGTACTAATAACTTTCAGATAAGATTGATAGCGTTACTATTTAGCTATTACAAGAACTATTCTGATCTATTGTAAATGATCACTAAATTTGCGGAAAAAAGTGTAGCAGAACTTTGAACAACCTGGGAGGATTAATAAGTCATCATTTTTGTTTTAGGAATGGTTGAAAAAATAAGCAATCATGTGTATTAGCAGTAAAAAATACGGATATGTTTGAAGTTTGATACATAACAATAACAAAAGTTATGCAAACTCACATGAAATCAAGGCAACACGGTCCAAACATGACCATGTATGAGTTGTTGTCAAGTACAGAGTTGTTGTGAATTGTCGTAACACACGAGCAATATAACTTTTATACCCACGCTATCGAAAAGTCCAAGTGATATCCCGATAAGTAGCTTTATCCATTGGTCAGTGCAGTATCTAAAATGAATGTGGTCAGTTGTTTGTTTATAGAACATTAACGAACTGAAACAAAATATGGTATTCCTTTTTTCTAACAGGTAGTTCAAACGGCCATTGACTTTACATTATGAATTTGATGATTTGCATTGATTGTAAAACAACTCGATTATTTTTATGATTGAAGATACTGCTGACCAGCGAACCGCCTCATACGCAGGAATAATGTTTTGCAACATTTTGTCGATAATCTGATCGAATTACCTCTGTCAATTTTCTTTTGAACTCTCGTTATTGAGAAAAGTTGTGAAGATCCAGAAGTTGTTTTGGATTCTGATGAGGGGCATTTGCATATCGTCTTCAGAAATTAGTTTAGGTGGATAATTCAGCCTTGTTGGCTTTATTCGGCATCTTTTTTCCCGTTAAATTTATGAGATAACGTAGTTTATCATTCACTTTTTTCTCCAGAGGTGTGTGTGGAAAATCTATACCTGTGCTTGGAAAAGTCTGTATTTGGCAGAGGAATTTTCTTGTATCGATCAATGTTCAGTATGATTATCCCTCTTATAATCTATAGTGGTTTTCTATTTAGGGAAATTACACTTAAGCCAGTCGTTCCTATGCTGTTGGATAATATATATTTTTTTATTTCCACAGATATCATGTCAAGTCAATAATAAAATACTGTGCAACATAAACTTTTGCTGAATCAATGTAAGATATAGTATTATAACTGATTTGAAGTTTTGCTACTCAATAATATTTTAGTGTTTTTAGATTCACAAATTTTTAGGCATGACAATTTTTAGCGCTTTAATTCTGTTTTTCGTTAATCTACTTTAGAATAGAATAGAATAGAATGAGGCTATAGGAACGAACCTTCTGGCCCATTCTTGGGTCGGATAATTACTTCGATAATTATTCGGTTGTTTACCCAAGTCCCATGCCGTATTTCTAGCCGCGTCAACCATGTCGGCAGCGGGATTTTCGTGGACGCACGTAGTAAAGCAGTGATTTCAATTCTCTTCGCCTCCATTGCTAATAATACTAATTGTTATGGACGTACTAATAACTTTCACAGGTGTTGTGTATCTCTTTTTATAGTTTATATTCTATTTGTTTTAATTTAACAGTATTAACACCTTGTTATACAGAGCTTACAGTATTTGTTGATTTTTTTTCTACTCTGCATGACGAGTTTGATTTTTTGAAAACATATTGTTGTACAAATGATTTTCCTTTGGAACACATTATATCTTTCATTGAGAATTTACTCAATTAAAAAATTATTAGCAGCCGTCCTTAAATCACGGTTCCCAAGGAAGAGTTGTATACCGAATTTCCTTTTTTATATTCCTGTCTGAAAACCTAAAGCTAGAATGTGAATGCTTCCTATATGGGACTTGATTTCTGTTACATGATTCAAATCAAATTTATAAGTTATTGTACCGGAAATATTGCTTAATGTAATTTAATAAAGGTAATTATCAATGATATACCTAATTTTTTACTGAACAATTAGCCATTAGCTATTGACAATGTCTGTACAATTGATACGAGCGTTCATTATAGAGAAACATGAAAAACGATTGAGGCAATTCGAAAAATTTAAACTAGGGAAAAACTCATAATCAACTGAATGTTGATAAAGAGAACAAGTGAAGCCTGCTCTACTCCTTGCCAGAGTATCAAGGATATTAAATCAAAATTAAGTAAATGCCGGGAAAAAAACCTTTGAAGTGTAGCTCGTGCGGTCATTAAAAGTTTTCCTCAAAGACTTATTTAAGTGGTGAATGCAAAAGGAAAGTATTTTGAATATTTTTTATAGTGATAGATGAGTCAATTACTCATTATTTGTTAAAATGGGGTCTTGAAATAAATATCCTCTTTAAAAAAATTGTTAATGTCTTGTAACAGTACTTATGCCCCATCTTGTAAATATAATACTTCACTCCAATGTCATTCCAAATTATTTTGGTCAATAGAAGTAATGTAAGAACAATTTCAATAACAAATACATATATACTTCTTAAAATTATGATTTTGTCTATTTTTATGAATGTAGTTGCATATATTGTACGTTCAAATTAGTGGGTTCCATATCTAGAATGCTCACAGTTCGTGTGGCATGTCATACTGAAAAGAATTTTTGTACTGACTACCCCTCTTTCTAACCCTTCTCACTCTGCTGTACAAGCTTACGCAGAGAAATGCGACCTTCCTGTTAAAGTGAAATAGAAAAGTTAAAAATAGTCACTACTGCATGTAGTGCTCTAGATATACACATTTCATAATATTTATTCATTTTACGAGACAAGCTTGTTTGAGTGATACTCAATCTGCATATCCCCTGGAAATAGTTCAGCTAATTTATTGAATATTACTTTTACGGTCGAAGCCTTTATTTTTAAAATATTTTGCCTTTTCTGTAAATTCTAGTCACTAATAAGTTAGGGTTGCAAGTGGCTTTCTTTGTTTTTCTTTATTGTCTTTCCTTTTGTTTCTGTAATGAACTTGTTAAATCGTTAGGAGACTTTATAAACACCCTGTATGTTTATCAATATTCAGTGCTCATATAGAAATTGTTTCAATTACGCTTTTTCTCTCAGTTTTACCTAGACATCCCCTGCCACAATTATCTAATAACCAGTGTCTGTCCTCTCGTCTTCCAAATCCTTGTATAATTTTCAAGTAATGTTTGCCTTCACTCGCGTAAAAATAGATTAAAATTATTCATACCAAGTGAACATTTTTGAAGACAAGGCTATTAATCTTAAGATTTAACTTACCGAATGTCCTTAATTATTTTACGCAATGAAGGGACAATAAGGATATCATATTAAGATGTTTTACCGATTGACATGCAATCCAATACACTGATGTGTTTACGCTTTATATTGTACATTCCAGCTCTTGGATTCACACAGAAAATTTTATTACTGGGCTACTGGGGCTGTCTCTATCGGACTATAGATGTTTAAGGATCTGCCCTAAATTCTAATTTAAAACTAGTTACACGCAAGTTCTTTGGCATCGAAATAGTTTGCACAATTAAATTTCAAATTTGAATATTTATGTTACTATTTTCCAACTAATGTGCTTCAGCTTGCAGGACCATTCGAATGTTTCATTCCTTCTTCTGTCTGAGCAACTCGGTTCTTGTAAATTATTTTATCAATTTTCATTCATTCAGGATGAAAAAGACGTTATTTACATTTATGGGGCAAAATAAACGTATACCCATCTTTTATCATCCTATCAACGACATCTAGGATGGCCAGCAAGTTGAGAGTAACCTGTAGAAGAGACCGTCAGTATACCAACTCAATAATATCTGAGTGTACGTAGTGTCAATCATCCAAAGTAATGAAGAGAGCGGAAACGAGAGATATCAGAGTGTTCTAGCTGGAGAGGGTTGTTTTCATGAATTATTGTGAGTTTCAGAGATTCATTATTTACTTCTATAATCAAAATGTAGTATAGTGAGTATTTTTTTCTTAAGTTCTACAAAATATATATTTCGTCTCTGTACTTGACAACAATTCATACATGGCCATGTTTGGACCGTGTTGCCTTGATTTCGTGCGATTTTGCATAACTTTTGTTATTGTTATGTTTCAAAGTTCAACTATACCCGTATTTTTTACTGCTGATACACATGATTGCTCATTTTTTCAACCATTCCTAAAACAAAAATGATGACTTATTAATCCTCCCAGGTTGTTTAAAGTTCTGTTACACTTTTTTTCCGAAAATTTAGTGATCATTTACAATAGATCAGAATAGTTCTTGTAATAGCTAAATAGTAATGCTATCAATCTTATCTGAAAGTTATTAGTACGTCCATAACAATTAGTAGTATTAGCAATGGAGGCGAAGAGAATTGAAATCACTGCTCTACATATTACGTGCGTCCATAAGAAGTCAGACATTGCTAAACGCCTTAATGTCGGTCGAATGACAGTGTACACAGTTGCAAGTCATTTGAGAGATGGTGAAACCCTCAATGATCGTCCTCGTTTAAGTAGACTCCGAGTTGTGAAGACAGAGAACATTAGAAAAATATTCAAAAAGATCCAACGCTCACAATGACTCATCTTGCCAGGAAAAAGAAGATCTTTTTCTCCACAGTGAGAAGGGCTGTTAAGATTAAAAAAGAAAAAGCTTAAAACGTGTCATAAAGCCCCTGCTAACTGCTGCAATGAAGCAGAAGCGTTTTCAACGATTTAAACGCCTTCTTAGCGATCTGAAAATTCATGGTAATCGGATTGTCATTTTTTCAGATGAAAAGACGTTATCGGTGGATCCTCTTGTGAAAAAGTAGAATGATTGCATTGTTAACTTTGGTCAGGAAATTTCTGAGTTACGGAACGTGTCTAGAACCAACGATACGGCCTCTGTGATGATCCTTGGAGTCGTGGCATCGAATGGAGAAAATAAGCCTTCAGTGTGGTTCCCACGGGGCTACAGGTTAAACGCATCTGCTTACAAAGATGTCCTTGCCACGAAAATCCTACCGTGGGTGAGAAAAGTAACTAGAAATGCAAACTACGTATTCCAACAAGATGGTGCACCTGCGCACACTGCAAAAACTGTTCAATAGTGGCTAGGGTGAAACATGAATTTTTGGCCCAAGGACTTTTGGCTGCCACAGTCGCCTGACCTGAACCCCCTCGACTACAGCGTCTGGACGCATATAGAGAGCAAGGCATGTAAAGTTCGCCACAGCAGTGTAGAGGAGTTGAAGTCTGAGCCGTGTTATTGCTGCTGAAGGAGGTCAGATTGAAAAATAGTATTGTAATAATCCTAATAAATGTATGGAAAACCTTGTTTTCTTATTCCTATTAATCGTAAGTTTGAAGACTTTTCAATAAAAATATCAAAGTGTAACAGAACTTTAGATCAACCGGGTACAGCTTTAACTCGATGGAAGCATTCGAATATGAACATAGTTAAAAGAACACGACAAATGTTTAAAATGCTTTGTACATTCCTGATGAAAAGTAGTGTCCAGGACCATCCCATCAAGCTTCACATGAAATAACAAAAACAGAATATAAAGTGCAATGTGGTAGGATATACAGTATTGTTTGAAAATACTTCAACTACGCAGAATTTCGTCTGATCATCCTACTTCACTGTCCTGATAATCATGAAAAAATACATTTTACATAACTTTTAGTACATGTTTGCGATGGCTTTTAAAACATCATTGAAATAATAAGCTCATGGTCATGTAGATGGATTTTTACTTACTGCTGGGAAACAACAGTTTAGTCTTTATGATTAATCGAAAGACAACCATTTTCAAAGATCTTCGTATTCATGCCTTGTAAAATTATTCATACATATTCTAAATGTCATTTCCTAATTAGATAAGCATAGGTAATTCAACTACTTATTGGGTAAAATCTTATAAAATATATAATATTTTATTATGTGTTCGTGGTGGTAAAGTGGTTGAAAGATCATCGTTGGTTAAAATAATTATTTTTTACAAATTTTGACTTTAACAGGAATCGTTTAGTTTATGATCGTTCTTTGTAGACCATTGACGAGTTTGTCAGTATGTTTGTGTTCAAACTTTACCAATTTCCAAAAGGCTTTGGGATGAAAACTAACAGCCACATTTCTATTGTAAAGAAGCCGTTAAAGTCTTTGGTTATCAGGTGGAAAATAATTGCAGGGAATTGATACGCGTAACAAAAATCAGTACGCCTAGTTATATCATCAGGAAACACAGGCTTGGTTATCAACGGACTTTTCCGACCATACTAGTCATGATCACTGGCTTCCTAGTAGCCCGCGCTAAAACCGCCGATACTTTTCTTTGCAGGAAGTTCTCGAACGAGTGAGTCTATAAAGATCCAGCTGCAGCACGAAGAGCAAACTGGAGGTTAAAATTACAACGCCATTCGAAAGTCTAGTCCAGACAAAGACATTGGCCTTTGGTCGGAACAGTGACTGTCTGGAAACAATGATCGTCCTGGCGTTTTCGCCAAATGTGACCGAAATAATACGTCTTGAAAACAATCTGAAAAAATCTGCGGATTTTTCTCGAAAGATAAAATCAATGTTGTGTTCTTGGCAATAACTTTTGCAAACGAATACCGTTCATACCTTACACTGTGGGTCAACAATTTCCACGTACAACACTACGTAAACACGCACTCATAAAACTAGTGGTCAGGTTAACAATACAAAACACAATTTATACGTGAATGAAATCAATTGAATTCGAGAGATGGCTTTTCAATGGACTAACTTTATGACCCCAAATACTAACCCTGGAAGTATTTAATGGCAACGTCCACTTTTTTCTGAGTTAAATCAATTAAAATCCAAAATGTTACTTTGAGCTATCGACGCTGAACGGTACAAGTACTCAGACACGTATTCCTTCCTGAACGGCTCGTACAACAGCTATCAGTTGGCTGAGAAAAGCCAAAAATTTTCAGGTAATTGGTTTCAAAATAGGCAATTGTAACGTGGAACAAAAATAAGTTAATTCGTTATATTGCTGCTGAGAAACAATTTTATATCCATCAACTCGGTTTCACGTAGCAATTTTTTTTTTCGTACATATGTAGGCAATGCATGCTGAGTCTTGAACTACTAAATAAATCGCTTCCATTATATAAATTATAGATGAAGGAAAAAAAGGAAACGTAGGTCAAGGGACAAAATATCATATTTTGCAGAAATTTTATTAAAAGTAAGACTAGTATATTACCGTATTATGAAAATCAGGACATCGTCACTTACTTTTGAGCTCAAGTAGATTAAAAGGATTTTCTAATCAGTGGTAGAATAATTTAGAAAATGATCATTGAATGCACCTTATTGCATAAAATACGAAGACCATTAATCAGGACCAATAATGCACCATTCTTTTCAACTTTTTCAGTAATGAGGGATGTGTAAGATTCAATATATTTTTTCTTCCTCTGTACGTTTTTAATAACTATGAAATTGTTCAGGAAACATTGGACTATAGTACATTAGACCGTGAATCCGCTTCTCTTATTCATTATTATACTGGCTGACTAATAACCATTGCAAATAAATTTGTGGCAGTTTGCACTGTTTCCATAACTAATAAAAATTCATGAAATATTTCAGTGCCAAAGTTTTTCTACTGCATAACTACCGCAAGCAGTTACTGAAAATAATCAGTTACTTCAACTTTATTTAGCTTCCAGTATAAAAACCTATTGATTAATCATATGTCATTTATCAACACATTTCTACCCAAACAAAGTTATTAAACCGTTCTAATCAATAAATTCTCGTTAGCACCTCTCGTACTTCAATTATGATCCAGCAAGGAACAAAATATCAATGTTCATAGGAAAATCTTGTATAGCATTAAATCAATGATCAAAAATAAAATCTCTAGGTAAAGAACTTAAAACCAAAACCAAAAATCTGGCTACCACCACACTACCTTAGTTTAGGCTAATGAATTTAGCCACGCCATTCATCATTGCATCGCGCGGGGTACGTTTTATCGTCTTGAACAGTGAAAAAGTAGAATAATTTATTGAAATTCATACATTTCGGGAGATATAAAACGAACTTTCTTTTGTGCTCTTAGTATGTATGTTCTGACTGGCTGATTGGTAATATTAAATGCATCTACCTGATAAAGTGCGAATAACAAAATAGCAGCTACCGTATGTCTAAATTAACAGTATCATCACATCCGATTTCCCTAGAGTCTTGTAGGAATGCTAATGTGCAAAATTAGGCACATACAATTCGACGAGCTTTTATCGACCTCACCGTAAACTCAAACAGTTTTTCATGGCATCTTTGTCTCTCTATACTACAGGCTAGCATCAAAATCTTACTTCCGTATATTATCGATTTACTATATTTTCCACATTAAAATAATTAAGACGGTCATGATGACAACAACTAAGGTTACAATAATAATAATACTCGTAAGAGATCTTTCTCTTATTCATCCGACTTTTGTCCATGAAAAATATTGCTCGAATGAAAAAATTGGGAACCTAGTCCCCTTCAGAGTAGACCCCTTTTGTCTCCACTCACTCAGCCCACCATTCCTTCCACTGCCAAAAACACTTCTCGAAAGCTTCTTTCGAATATTGTTCAACTCAGTCATCGTGTGCAGCACTATCTCTTATCTACTCTCGAAACGGGATTGTTTCATTGGTGTCTTCAGTTTCGGAAATAATCGAAAGTCTCAAGGAGCCATGTCCGAGGAGTACAAAAGTTGGCAAACAACTGGAAGTCCATGTTTTGATAAGAAAACTGAATCAAATGCGATGAATGAGGTGAAGCATTGTCATGATGTAACAGCCACTTTTTCGCAGTCCTGAAGTATCGTCTTTAGCGACGAACTGCATTACGCAGTCGATGGAAAACTTCTTGATAGTACTCCTCAGTCACTGTTTGCCCCTGCTGTGCGAATTCGTAATTCAAAATACCACTGATATCAATGAGCACAGTTAGTATCACGATCTTGTTTCTACCCTGTCTCGTTTTATTCGGCCTTGGAGTCCCAGAATGTTTCCATTGCAATGACTGTGCTTTTGTTCATAGGATCAAACCTGTGGCTCATCTACAGTTTTGACGGTATTCAAAATTCATATTTTGTTTTGCAAGTATCCAGCAGGTACTATGCATCCGCATGACGGAGTTCTTTTTGTTTTGCTGACAGAAGCTTGGACACAAATTTCAGTCACTTGGTGCATTTACAAGTCTTCAAGTAAACTTGCATGTGCAGAATCCTTCCTTATTCCAACTTCTTTGGCAATCTCTCGTATGGTCAACTGACGTAATTGAAAATATTATTTTCTGATTGCTCGTCAGGAAAGTGCAGAAAAACGTATAATTCAGAGTAAAATTAGGTCTCTGATGCTCCACAATTCAGTTGTTCCCAACCTTTTTATGTCATTTTCCCCAGCACCCAGTTGAACCATCCCGATTTCCCTCTTCATGTGTATAAGGGAAACAATAGTCAAAACACACTGACTATTTACTAATTTATTAGGGGTACTGGAAACTTCTGTCCTGATTTTTGTTAGGAATACTAATTGAAAGAAATATTACTGAAAAATCTATATTGTTAAACAACAAAATAGTCACCATCATTAGATATAACATTTGTCCATCTACTTAGGAGCTTTTTAATTCCCCTTTCAAAAAATTAACATCTATAGAAGAAATAAAGAAATTAAACTCCCCTTTAACCTCGTGAACATTTGTGAATTTTTTTCCGTTGATGAAATGCTCTAAAGAACGAAATAAGTGAAAATCTAATGAAGCAAGATCTGGCGAGTATGGTAAGTGAGGAAGAACTTCCCCAACTAAGGACTTTATTTTTTCTGCAGTTTGTTTGGCAAAATAGGGTCTAGTGTTTTGGTGTTGCAAAATGATTCCTTTCCTGTTCACTAGAGCAGAACATTTTTTACGCAACGGTGCATTTAGACGTTCAAGTTGCTGACAGTAAAGGTTTGCAGTCTTAGCTTTTCCTTGCTCCAATAACTCAAAGGGAACCACATCTTTTTAATTTCACCAATTTTGGCTAAAGAAAAGAGGACAGGACTTTCCGGTACCCCTAATATTATACAAGTATACAGATACACTGTTAGCCGCTAGAGAGTTGTTAGTAACAACTAACCCAATAGCCTCACACATGAGAAAATACATCTGAGATTTGCTTATCGCTAGTAGGCAGTGTACTCATTTGCTCCCAAGTAGCTTCAAATTTTCCCCCAGGGGAAATTTCCCCAGTTTGAGACTCACTGCTCTAGACTGCACATAATAAAGTTAATTTCCCGTCATACTTTCCTTCTATTACTTATTCACATCATTAGTTTTCCGTCACAGTTAAGTGGCCGCATGCTAAATATACAATAAATGATTTTTTGGGAAGTTCAGCTTCTAACAAAGGTAATATTTGATTTCTTATATGTTTTCACCCGAATTTCCTGAAAAAACGCATCTCCTGAAAAATTATGTACATAAAGTTAGCTACAAAACTATCCGCACACCCACGCAATGTTCAATATTTTTAATCATTTTTTAGACTTTAATGCCTGTATAATTGAAAGGAATAAAGAAAAAAACTCTATCATTGCAGTGCAGTTGATACTTAATTGCAATGAACAGTTTTTCTTTCAGGAATTATCATTAATATTACGTTTTCAAGTCCTTTGGGATTAAAGTCACCTAATGACTTTAAAAACACTTCATGTTACTATGCACGTGAAAAGTAATTTAAAACAATTCACAGAGCAATAGGTGTAATTGAACAAATTGAGCATAGCATTATGCAAAAAAAATGAATATATTGTTATTTTTGCACAGTTAGAACAAAGGGGTATAGTAAAAATAATAATCTTCAATAGCAAGACCTTCCATCTTTATAAATCTTATCACATGGCTTTTATTTTTACGATCAAATTTGAATGCATTCGTGTTGGGATATTATTTTCTTCTTCAAAACCTAAATGTTCTAATTCTTGGTTTTCTCAGGCCGATGATACATTCGAACTTTCAATTCTCACCGTATATTTTTAAGTGCATTCTAGTCAGGACTCATTGAAGGCCATGCCAAACCTACAGCCTTGGTCAAAACTATAATTTCAATAACAATTTTCAATATATTTTGTTCAGAACATTGAAACTTTCATATAAATGAGAAAGAAAAAACACTTTACTTTAGATTTACATGCGAGTGTACTCTGAAATTTTAATTTTATCATATTATCAGATTTTCACAAAATTTTACCAACATAATTTATGTGGTATGCCTCGTGAAAAAAAAACTATCAAAAGAAGAACAGGGAAAATTTTTGGCTCGTACAGAGACTGGATTAATTAACAGTGAAATTGTAAGGCGAATTGACAAAAATCGAGAACCAATCAACAACTATTTGAAAAATGTAGAAGCATATAATATTGTTCATGTTGGTGGCAGACAAGGTTGTATCCCCTATTCTGAAAATCCTCAAAAAAATCAGGAGGACGTCTGTTGGACAACTAAAAGCAGAAACCAGTGCAGATGCTTCCGATTCAACCATAAAAATGTTTCTATCTAAAAACAACATTCATAGAAAGAAAATGAAAGGTCAACCCAAGCTTTCCAAAGACCATAAAACACATCGTTTGCAATTTGTTAAAGAACTTCAAACTTGGGATGATGTGTGGACATCAGTGATCTTTAGTGACGAGAAAAAATGGATCTTGGACCGATGGCTTCAAATATTGCTGGGCATCGAAAAATATGTCTGAAATGAACTTTTCTTGACGCCAAAATGCCGGTGGCGGTATTATGGTGGGGGGAAGCAATCTCTGCAAAGAGCATACTGCCGCTCATGATTATGAATGGGAAGTCTAATGCTTCACAATACATAAAAATGTCAGATGAAGCCTGTGTGTCTGAGGAGGGAACAAAGCTCTGTGTAGAGAAATTTGTGTTCCAGCAGAACAGTGTACCAATCCATACCGCAAAAGCTACAAGGGCCTATTTTCATGCGAAGGGCATCAACGTCCTGTCATGGCCTGCTCGTAACTCCAATATTAATCCCGTTGAAAATGCATGGAGGTGGCTCAGCCATGAGGTTTACAAATATGGTGAGTAATATGCTCAGTTGGAGAACTGAAAAAGGACGTATTAACTGCTTGGGAAGCACTTTCTAAGGAATATCTGAAGCAACTAATTGCAAGTATGAAAAAAAGGATTTTCGAGAACATGAATCGAAATGGTGGACATATTTACCAGTGAATATAATTTGGTATTTGATTTTTGCCTAACATGTAGTGTTGTGTTATTATTTTTGCAATAATTTGTATCATAAATTACAAAGTTTATAAGGTGTCATTATAGTTATGAACGATTTTTTCTAACCGTTTTGGTACATGTATGTATTCATTATATTACTGCATGACATGAAATTTTCAGAATAAACTTGTTTGGTAACATAAAATATTGTTTTTCTTTCATAAAACATAGGAATAATAAAATTGAGGCCTATCTTAACGAAATATATTAAAAACTCATGTGGCATTATAGTTTTGACCAAGACTGTATAATTTTATTTCTCTGGTGCGGTGCAGTCACAGAGTTAAACGTATGTTTGGGATCACTGACGTGCTTGAATTAAAACCAAAGTTTTCACTTCGTATCTTGATGTAGTCATCCGATTTTATTACTCTTATAATTGCAATTGAATTGCCAGTCCTACTTGAGCAGAAACAATTCCAAAACCTCATGCAGCCATCTTCATGTTTAACACGTTTGTTGCGATTGCCTGATTGGTATAAAACTTCACTTTGTACGCATAGTCACTAGAAGGATCTGAAAAAATTACAGAACCTAACCTAAGTGACCCACCGGTGGGTCGCATCGCAACAAACGTGTTAATCATTGGTACTGTGTTCTTGGGAAAAAAGCCTCACCTTTTTGACGTTAAATCTGGTTTATATTATTCCCTAACAACACAATTTCACTCCATCACTTCGTAGTGTCCGTTTCTACCAGCAATTATCTTTATAAAATACATTGTTAGCCAAAGTTCGGCGTGTCAAAGATAACTGAACGAGTTGAGCTACGGTACGGCATCAAATTTTATCAAAGCTTGGTGATTTTCAAACAAAACAATTTGTATAATTCAACCAGTATTTGGAGACGATGCAATGCAAGTAACACAAATTAAGGAGTGATTCGACCGACTTAAAAAAAAACCTCACATTGGTTAAGTGACCAGCGTTTTGGGAGACCACAAACGGCTCGGAGTGCAGTTGTTGTTGAGATGGTAGGAAATTTGACAATAGGAGATGTCGCTTGACCGACGACAGATTACCAACGAAGTTGTAACCATTAACGATTATGCACATGCAATTTTATGTAATGATTCGAACATGCGCAGAATGGAAGCGAAATTTGTACATAAGCTTCTGTCGGTGGAAAATACTTCGTCTTGCAGTTGCACAGGATCAGCTGGTTACTACCATTATTGAACCTGAATTTCTGAGCATCGTCATAACTGGAGAAGAGTCATGAGTGTACGGGAACGACCTGGGAACAAAAATACAGTCATCGTAATAAAAGCATCCTGTATTCTAAGGTCGAAAAATGGGACAGGTGAAAAGCAAAATCAACGTGACGCTTAGTGTGTTTTTCAACTTCCGTGGAATTTTGCCCTACGTATACATACGCACCTCAAAAACAAACACTGACTTGAGAGTACTATCAAGAAGTTTTCTCCCTACTCAGGCAGTTCAGCACAAAAGAAGAAACCTTTGGACAGCGAAAAACTGGCAGTTGTATCATGACAATGCTCCATCTCATTCATTGCACCTGGTTTAGGTTTTCTAGGCGAAACATAGAATTTAGCCGTTTGCTAACCTCTCTACTCTTCATACATGGTTCCTTACGAATTTTGATTGTTTCCGTAAGTTAAGGCCCCATTAGAAGGATCTCGTTTAGAGAGTAGAAAATATATACGACCCCGGAGCTGCACACCATTTCACAAGAAGCCTTCCAAAAGTGTTTTTGCCAGTAGTAGGAACGGCGGGCTCAGTGTGGGGAGGCGCAAGAGGCGTACTTTGAAGGGGATTATCGTCTCAATCCTGTCATGTGATATATTTTTCCCAGCCAAAGGTTGGATACGTTTTAGATGGACCTCGTATATTAATGTATACCATTACTATTCAAACGACGTTAAATTGTACGACACCGTACACTGATTCACTGAGTATCCAAGTCTTTGGTGATGTCTTTCAAGAAAACTTTTGGGTATATATGTATTAACCTTGCGACATAGTTTGCCCATAGCTCTTAGCGACTCTTTTGACAGTCTTCCACACCTAGACAAAGTCACTCATGTTCAAAACTGTTTAAACTTCTCTATGATTATGTATTTTACACTAGGTCTAGGTGCAGCTAAGCATTTTGAAATACGAGTGCTTCCCGTACTATTACCGGATTTGTATGAGTCTATAACCTTTCGCCTCATATCAGCGTCAAGCCCCTTTGTTTTAACCATACTGATATCAAAGTAAGAAGGACAGAGATGATACTTATTGCACACGTTATGTTCATTCCTACAATTTTCTAAAATAATCTTTGAAATAGGTATTATAAAATTCTCTGTAAGTCGAATAAAATACGAATTCCACGTAATTACATGAATTAATACATTTAAAACTGGATATTTTTTGTACGAATATTTTTACAGATTTGTTACCATGATGTACTTGTTAAAGTTGCTAAAAGTAATCTGTCGTTATGAAAAGTAAGTTCAAATTTTTCTGTATACTTAATGACATATAAAGGGTTTGAGATCATACGAGCATTAAATTCTACGAACTAACTGAACAATTGGACATTGATGTGTGTATGAATAATTTCGTAACTCACTGTACACATATTAATGACTCCATGCCCATCATGATAATTTCCTATTAGGTACCTACATTTTATTCACGTTGAAGGGATTGCAAGAAGACATATATTGTACGTAATTCAATTCATTACGGCTGAAAAATTATTTACCTTACACCTCGATGAGGGATTGACGAGGGCATGAGATAAGCAAGAAAATTTCATCATAATAAATTTCTATGCATCGAATAAAAAGTGCAATATACATCGCTTGTAGAAAAATACTTTAAATTAAGAATATGGAAAAACCATAACATGCTGTGCGGAGGAAAATACTATGTTTCTCGAACGGTGACGCTCATCCCACACCAAAATAATCTATTTACTATGTATTGAACTCAGATTTCATTCTGAATTAAAAATTAATTTAAAAACGCTCAAAAGAATTCAGTGAAGCAGGTTTGTTAAATTGGTCCTCTAATCTTCGAAGTTCTGTAACTGAAGTTGACCTCCAAACTTGCAGGAAAGGTGGTGCAGCATGTCAGCCTAACTTTGAACCTCACCAGAACATATACGACCAGTTTTGTAGTTCGTGTTTTCCTACTGTATAACAGGAATGCCAGCATATTTCGTGCCAAAACTGCAAGAGTTTTAGAGCCAGAATAGCCTCTTTTGAAATGAAAACTGCCGGTTAGAAAGTTGCAAGTTTTTGAGTCGGTAATTGCATTTGATTTTTATTAGTCTAAGAAATTACTTTTACTTTCAAAAGAGAGTGAATTAAAGCCAGAGGGAAAAATACGGGTTCAGATATTAAAAAGTAAGAAATTAGGTTTTATGAAATATATGTAAAGGAAGAGTTTTATCTTAATCTATGCACAAAAACAAGGATAGTAGATCTAGTTTCTTGAATCTCTGTTTCTAGCATCCTAATTCAATATTTGTCGCGACGATTTTCAAATATATTTACAGTGTCAGTGTTTTTGAGCAGCTGGTTCCAAGTTTCGGCAATTTCAACTGGAAAAAAATTTAGGGCCTGGGATCTGAGTTGTCTTGAAGTTTCCTATAATTAACCATTATTTCTGGTTTCCACGGTATCGTCTCTGTCGGAAATCCCTTCCGGGCCGACATCGTGAATGCCGGTGACATATTTATGCGTCTCAATGAGTTGTCCCTGCAGTCTTCTTTGCTTTAGGGGAGTGGTTCCCAACCAAGTAGTGATGCTACCGAAGCTTTTTCAGACACAGCCATTGTTTTCTGATACAGTTTACTTTGCTTTGCATCTGATTGCAACAATCTTTCAAAATACTTGATACTTTCATTTTGAAGACTCAGGTGTTTTATAGTGAAGTGCCTGTTCAACTTACTTGGCACCATTGTTTCATTAGATATATGTAGTCTGGCTGCACACAACACACAGTGGGGAAGGCATCTGAGCGTCACCATTCCAGGGAAATCCATATTTTAAATAATTATCACTCTACATATGGTAAACATTCACCTTTTTAACTGGAGCGGATTCATTAGAAGTACATTTTTGTTCAGTTTTGGGGAATCGTCTTCGTCGCAATCAGTTTTTCACTTCAGGAAATTATCCATGGTTAAGGGCTTGATGTAGCCAAAGAAGGCGGTGATAACAATAAAAATATGTGAACTACCGCACTTGCTAGCCATATCATGACTGAGCCAAGAAACCAAAAAGAATCTGAATAATGTAGTATTTGAGTAGCTTTGTCTACCTGAATGTCTACCTGTTAGAAAAATTACTCACTTCGTAAATTTAGTGGTTACAATGGTAGCTGGCCTCTGGAATACGATAAAAATGTTGAATACACTAGCTGATTGTAATCCCCCACTATTAGAGCTGCGGCTGACAAAGCCTCTACGAGTTTTCTTCAAGTCTGACTCAGGAAGAAAGAAAAAACTTTGGGATCTAGATTCCTCTGAAACGGGATCTTCAGAGAGAGAAAGCGCAGAGTGAAAAATGGCAGCACCGCTGGCACTATTTTGTGTTTTTTTGGGAAGAAGTTCACCTTGGAATTTCGTCTCCGTTGAACTGCAATTGGATATTCACCATCACGTATTATACTTACGTCGACCTGCCCTGGAACCTCCTGCTTCGTACATTATGTTCACCAATTGTCAAGCCGAGAAGCAACTGATTTTTCAACTTGAGCGGTAAGTCAGGCATTGATAATTGAAATCGCGATTAAATGCCAATGATTGTTTATGGAAGCCCACAGGCGTGCTGCTCTACCTTCGAAGTTAGGAAGCAGGGTGCATTACATGGTTTTAGTAACAAAATATTGCAAATTGCGTAATTGATTCATATTCACTAATGGATATAAAATCACTATAGCTTTGCCTAGCACAGATTTTAGCATTCCTACTTTACCTAGGCAACTATAAAGTTATCCATCTGTTTTTCATTTATTTCTTAACAGCTACTCTTCATTTGCGAAAAACGGTCGGAGTACCAAATGGTGGCACGACACTGTTATACCTTTACGGGTCTGCAGTCTGCCTTTCGGATTGACAGAATTTGTTCTGCCAGCTAGGTTTCACCAGTATCATTCGTGGCATTTGTGATTCAGCCACGATTTGCTGGATTGTCATATGTGCATATACGTATGTACACGTATTCCATGAAAAACGATTGTAAATATCTTACTTTTTTACCCCACTATAAGTTCTTAACTAGTTTTTCGTTACTACTCATCTGCACCTATGACTGAATATTGTTCACTTGGAGCCAGTTACCAACATTAAACTGCCTGCGCAATGAGTAGTACTTGGACTGTCCCTAAATTGCATCATACTCTAAGCTGTGTAATTCCTCAAGAATTTTTCCTAACATCTTCAGCGTTTCCCAACTATGTCGTATAATATGAATATATATGTTTCAATTCATAGGTCAATAAGCTGAAAAAACACTGTTTCTACTACAATGAGGCTCTGAAGACACGTGCAGTCTATCTTTGACACACACTAAATCGTATTAGAACTACCAGTGACAAGGGAAATGGTCTTAAATTGTCATCCTTATAAATGTATAGAATTTTAATTGATATGCCAATATTTTATCAAAATCAAATTTTCAAAAATGAACATTCAACTGTTAATGAGTGGCATACAGTTAGGCTTACCTTTGATTTTTTATAAATGGCAAAAAAATATAAAATGAAACTACTATTAAATCCTTGATCTATGGAAACAAAAGATAAATTCTGCAATTATGATTAAAGTTTTGACAATCATCATCAAATGTAAATTATTTGGGAAACGATTTTGATGAAATGTATCGATTTTTTCTCCCAGATTTTTTTAATATACCATTTTACTCTTCATCGAATATTTTACATGTAAACAACAGGCCTCGTTGTGCTGAACGCTTGACTAATTTCGATTATTACAGTTTTACGCCCAGTCCCCAACACGTCCCTGCTGAATAGCGACTATCTGCTTAGCTCATGTGTATCTCAATTCGACGTATATAATGATTGTATAAGCATCTTAAAGTAGCATGTTTTACTTTTGTTAGTTCCTATTAAATGAAAAAAATATTTTAGCAATTATAACCATAATCCACAACCTCCTTCAATCCTTCACCTTCCTCCTTCAGCTCTCGAAAGGAAATTTTCCCTCTATTTTATTTTTTTAATTAATGTATACCCTCAAGCATGAACACGACGACGGATGCGCCAGCCATTCCCATCGGCTCCAAATAGGACCATTTTTAAGTCCAAGAAAATTTCAGAGGTGTTGTGTTATTTTGTGGCTCGCTTCCTCGTAGCGCTCACCCTCTAATGCTCTACAGGGTGTTTCAGAATTAAGGCAACAAACTTTTTGACAGGTTTATGGAAATTCAAATGAGCAATTTTGATTTTAAGTGTTGAAGCTCAAAGGTAAATAATAAACAAACGATACAGTGTTGCATTTATTTGATGTAACCATCCTTATTACGAACTACAGCTGTAGGTCTATTTACAAATGCATCGTAAGCGGCACGTATCTGTTATTGTGGAATTGCTTCCCATTCCCTTTGCAGTTTTGCTCTGGAGGACTCAAGAGAAGTGTGAGGGGTAGCTAAGACCCTTGTCTTTAAAATAGAGCAGATAGAAAAGCTCAAGGGATCGAGGTCGGTGTTCCTTGCTGGCCATACATCTCTGCTTATGAAAGATGGAATGTTCCTCTGAATCCAGGTTTCGATTACGTTGGAGCCATGTGATGGTGCTGAATCTTGTTGGAGACTCCATGGTGAACCCTAAAAATGCTTTGTAGCCCAGGGTGGTAACTTCGATACCAAAATAAAATAAAAGTGCCATTTTGAGTTCAGTTTGACCACACAAGGCACAAAAACAAGTAAAGATCTACCTGTGGCTGTCACAGCCCAGTCTTGACGTCTCGTAACAATACTACCCTCGGTTGAACTTGAAGAACTCCAAAATTGGTCGTTCTGATGGTTCACAACTTGCTGAATGTCAAATTTTTCCTCATATGTGAACACAAAGTTTGGAAGTGTGCCTTGAGCTATCTCAAAGGATGTGACGACATCTTTCAGCCCTCATTCTCTCATGATGTTCAAAATCTCATGACGTTTCATCATTTTGTAAGGTTTCTTTCCCAAATCCTCCTTCAACACTCGATCCATTGAAGTTTTCCTAACAGTGGCTCCTGTAGTCAGTTCTCGATGAGATCGACGTGGGTTTCAACATAAATTCTCCCGAGTGTTTTTGATAAGTTTTTTTGAGTTTGGAGGTTGTACCAGTCTCCTTAAACTTTTTAACAATTTCCCAAACAGTTGAAAGGTTCATTTTTAACTTTTTATGCACTTGATACGTTACTCTCGCCTTCTTTGTGAAGCTTGATAACGATATTTCGATCCACAGCAATTATATAAAGTATGAATTTGAAATTTACACTTTTGAATTAAAAAGATAATCTTACTACCTTCAATATAATATAAGACTTAAATGATCAAACATTGATTTTAAATGATTTATTTAATTTGCAAAACTGGTTGCCTTGTTTCTGAAACACCCTGTATACACTTCGTAAAACGTTGTGGTAGACCTTTATGAACTTGACGAAAGTGTTAGAGTCGATTATCTTGTTAATAGTAAACAACTCTACAATTTCGACATAAGTGTCAGACCTTCAATAACTAAGACAATAACGACACGACTTTCTAAACTTAACATAATTCTAATATTTGAACTTTTTAATTCGGCATTTCTGCATTAAAATCTGTGCGCACAATTAATGATCTTGTAATTTCATAGGCTGAATAAAGTCCAGTATCATTAGGCTTTCAAATCAGCCGCTCTATCCACTAAAATTTATTAGAGTGGCGGTACGAGTATTGATCTCCGATGCTGAAGCCAGAAGTGCTTTTGTGAGAGATTCCTGTGAAACGATGCTTTGTACAGGGTGGGCCGGAAAGGATGTCCCATCAAAGAACTTTTACAACTCAAAAACAATTAAACTTTATGTCAAAACATTTATTAGACATAAATTTCACTGAAAAATAACAATCAAATGTGGAAAACAATCTCTGTTAAGTGACGCCCGTTTTCACGACAGCACATTTCTAACCTTTTTTCAAAATTTTCTGCAACCTTCGTTGATATGTTGCCGTTAATTTGCCTGATTTCTTCTTGAATGTTTCTCTTTAATTGAACGATTCTGATAGGTTTAATAATGTAAACTTTCCCTTAAGATGTCACCATAGGTAAAAGTCGGGTATAGTTAAGTACGATAAAATGCTATCTTGTGATTTATCATACTTTCATTTGTTCATTAAATCATTTTTCCCTCATCTAGGCGGCCAGTTAACATCACCATGCAGGGAGATCAATTTTTGCGGAAACAAGCGACTTAAAAGAATTATCGTTTCTCTCGCGTTGTGACTCGTGGCGCGATCTTGTTGATACCAAATGTTTCTCAGATATCTTGCTTCAAGTTGAGGTTCAAGGAAAGTACTGATCATATTTCGATATCTTTCTTCGGTGACGGTCACAGCATTCCCATATCGTTTTCGAAAAAATATGGCTTAATGATTTCATCAGCCATTACACCACACCAAACAGTAACTTTCGGCGAATGCGAGGCTTTTCAACAAATTCTTTAGGTTGTTGCTGTGCCCAGGTACGACAATTTTGTTTGTTCACATGTCCTGAAAGATAAAAATGGACCTCGTCGCTCATTATTAAATTTATAAGGATAACAGTGTTATCTCTAATTATATTCAATATTTCACGTGGAGATTGCAACCTTGATGCACAGTCTGTATCATTTAATTGTTCAGTTAGTTG
This sequence comes from Trinorchestia longiramus, assembly GCA_006783055.1. Taxonomy (NCBI): domain Eukaryota; kingdom Metazoa; phylum Arthropoda; class Malacostraca; order Amphipoda; family Talitridae; genus Trinorchestia; species Trinorchestia longiramus. Next base: position 67,429 of record VCRD01001046.1, on the reverse strand, counting down.
CAATGTGTAAGGAAATATTTTGAAATCTTTTTCCAAAATTCTGAGCGATGATCTACTGATTTTCAGTTGTGTTGAACGTTTTGTTGTCGAGACCATGCCATCCACTTGAAGACTTAGCGACACTCTATCAATGTATATTTCATTTCGAATAGAGCGGTTTCGACCAGGTGGTTTATTGTTAGATAACGAACCAGTGCTTTCAAATATTCTTATCGATCTTCTCAGTATTTTGCGACCAGCTTGAAGATCCATTTCAAGAGTAACTGTGAAGGCTCTCCGTGCTCTCACAAAAGACAATCCATTTTCATAAAATTGCTTGACGAAAGCGATCCGTGTTTCTTCATAATGCATTAGGAACAAATAGGGTCTAATCTCCTTGTACTGTTAACCTATATACAGTTGTGTATCTAGGCTACATAATGAAATGTTATTTTATAAATAGACTTCGTAAATCTAATAAATGTTTTGACATAAAGTCTTATATTCTATCCCAAATAGGGTTTGAGTTATAAAAAATTTTCATTGGGTAACCTTTCTGGCCCACTCTGTATTGTATTGTGTTGTATTCTTGTCACTTACTGCTCGTTAACAAGCGTCAGTTAAATGTGGCATATTATTTTTATTGTTTGTTCGGCGAAGTATAACTCTGCTTCACGAACGGATGGATCTCAGCTTTCTGTACCACTCACATTCATATTAAATGATGGAATAAACAGTTTTAAACATGTACGAACATATGTTTGCAGAGTTTTTAATTCCTAATTTCAGTGTTCGCATGTCTCAACCCTCACTTCTAATAGCTCCGAGAGGATCTTAAATATATTTTTTATAAAGACAAACATATAAACAAGTTTTTTCTTGACAAACTGACAGTGAGCATCGAAGGAATTAAGGAACTGTCGAGGAACTCAACAAAATGACGTAGGAAAAAGTTTGGTCACATATATTGAGATGGATTGAGGCCTATCAAAACATAGGTCACGACAGTACGGTAAAGTCATGACTATCTCTTAAAAGATTTTGACAGGAATAGACCAATCTAGGGCAGACTTTGCTGAGGCCGCTCGCCTTCTGATTGTACCATTAGGAGTGGTGATTGGAAGTGTAGGATAGTAACGCAGTGGATCCTCATTTACGATATAGTGTAATCTTATGATTTATCATACTTTCATTTGCTCATTAAATCATTTTCCCATTATAGACGGAATAAAGTTATCAGGCGTGAAAAATATTCTCTGAAAATACCTCCAATAGGATGGGTATTGTACATCAATAAATTCAGTTAAAATGTATGGTGTGCACACACTAAATGCAATGTACATTAGCAATAAACTGCTAAGGAACAGTATTTCGATTGATCAGTTAGTAAGTGTTGTCGCCAAACGGAATGTAATTTTTCGAAATTGACAAAATGCTGATGATTATCAGAAAGAACATCAAACGCCTTAATGAATTCATGGGGTATGGAGATAAGGGCATCGCCCTTATGTCCCAAATTCGTTTTAAAACTTGAGACTAACTTAAAAAGAGTAAAGCATATGTCCGTTTGTAGGTGTCGAAAACCACAGCTACAATATTCAATCTGTCACCATACAGAAATTATAAGGCTTAACACACAATACAGTAAAGAATAGTACAGTCATATGCAGGGGTTAGCAATGACCACCAAAACTTCACGATGGTAAGACGGTGACGTTATACGCTACGTAGTGGTCCCACCAAGCGCTGATTGGTCAAGTTTTTGGAGACGGGCCGTCAGATGTCCGAACGTAATGTCATTGCCGGAATTCTCAACGTTCAAACAATTCTTGATGAAGCCATAATGTTTCATGTATGTACGTAATTTTCAACCGTTTGACTCCAACGGTAAACAAATCGACGATATGCTACAAGATACAGATATAGCAATAAACAATCACTGTTTCATTGTCTTCAATTTTGGGTTCACGACATGAAATCTACTGATGACTCGCAAGTCTATAGAAAATTATAGGTGGCTTATTTAGAGACGAATGTTTAGGCGCTCACAATAACCAAGCTATAGATAGAGTAACAGGCTAGACGCCTTTTGTTTATGATTTATTTATTACATCAGATAAGACTTTGTTTTCCTACTGATGTAACATTGTAGTAAAAAAGTATTGAGTTTTTCTTGATTTCTGTTAATAATGTGGTGCCGTTAACTTGACAAGAACATTACATTCATGTACTTAATAGACGAATGGAAGAAGACACTAACTAAAACAATCCTGCACACAACAAACCACTTGTATATAACTTGTCAAAGTGCTTGGCACAGATATTTCGGTGGATTTTCATGTGATTCTGAGACCACTTTGATAAAAATTCCACAGGTAGTTTCCAGATGGAGCAACTCATTATGGAATTAATTTTGCTTAAAAATGAAAAACCTAAGCTCAGAGTCGTACTTGCTGTTATTCAAAGAATTCTAGTAATAACATTTTTTTTAGTTTTCACATGAGCAACCATCACAACAAAAAACACTGCACAGAATTTATCGTCCTTGCGACATCGTGATTCACGAGCGTCGCTCAAGCGCTATGATTGGATGCCTTGTAGGCACGTCACTGACACGTCACAGCTTTTCATAACATCGCCATCCCAAATATTGCGAATGCTTCTACTATTCTTCACTGTATTGTGGCTTACTATGTTCCGTGGCCAGTCATTTGAAAAATGTGGTAGGTTTGGATGCTGATACAAGTAGTTTTGAACTTTTACATTACTGATGTGAGGTCGGTGTATAGCTGTGGTTCCAGAATTTTGCTTGTTTGGTTAGCACTGTATAGGCAAGTGGTATTTGGCATTGTCTCTGAAGTAACCACAGTGATCCTGTGATGAATCTGTTCTAAAATCTGATCCCAATGATCCTTTAATGAATCTTAGAGCTCTATTTTTATTCTATTTAAGCTTAGAAATAGAAGATTTAGACTTTATGCGCAATGGAATAATTGAATAAAGTAAGGCTGCTTTTACTGTTGCTACGTACAGTTTTTCTTTTTTTGTGATAGGTTGAAAAATCTATACAGCTTATCTAAGCAATTTCTTGCAATGTGTTCTCTGGCTAATACAAGAAAATTGTATCCTGTTGGTTTTATGGTAAGTCCTAATATTTTTCCTTTCCCAGTCTAAAAGTAATAAGTGGCACCAACACTGGATCACCTAACAGACATTATTTGCCTCTAACTCGCCTTGATAAATATTCTATTTTGGCTTGTCATTTCTATCCAACAACCCTAATGAACGCTTCCTATTGTTGAAAGGAGGTAAATTTCCATCACATGCGACAATATCAAGCAGAAATTTTCTTAACATCCGTCCGATGTTCTTCCTCACTTAAATTGAAAGTCGTAAACAAAGTTCTAGCATGATATTGTTGCGTGTGATGATGCCTGAAAGACTCTGCGGTGGAGAGCAATAGCAAAATTGGAAAGTGGACTGTCTGAAAATGAATTGCTAAATGTATTATGTATCGGTCAATTTCTTTCATGCAGCACCAGTTTGTATAGTTTGAAAATGTGTCCCTAAGACAAAGACAACGACGAGCATGAATGAGTTCAGAAAAAGAGGACCGTTACTTGGTTGTGAGGACAATACGGCACCGCTGTAGTACTATTGAGAAACTGGTCTCTGATCTTACAGCAACTACCAGAGAAGTTATATCGGAGCAAACAGTGTGCAGAAGATTTATACAAAAGTGGTTTTGTTGCCGAGTGCCTGTTATGCACCTAGACTCTTGATACACGTCCAGAGAATAAGTGAACCATGAGCTTCAGTCACCCGACAGTAAGCTAATGTTTTCTATATGAGCTAGTCCATTTATGATCTTCAGAAAATCCTCAACAGATTTACTTCTGTAGAGAGCTTGGAGCACAATATTCTCACTCAAGCATTGTCTCACTCATTAGTCAGTATGGGTGTAAATTTCTTGTGATTTGAGCCAAAACAATATTATTGCATAACTTAACGATCAAATATGTTTCAATGATTACACTTCCTGTTATTACTAACAAGGATTCTAGCAATAGCGCTGAAGCTCGTAAGAAAACCATTGTCAAATTTTCTTCCTCACAATAACACAATGGAATAATTTGAAAAGGAAGCAATGACTAACGTTAACCCAGAGTAGAACTGTCAACATCTACGAGAAAAATTAATTCCTACTAAAACTATTTTCTAGAATGATCGTGAACCTCGCTATACCTACATTCACTTAGCCTTCCTCTTCCTGCTGCACCACGATGTTTATGTGTATTTCAAACCGTATATCAAGATTTATAATATTCGATTTATAGGTTATTCATGTTCATATTAATATAGTGCATTAGTGGTAAATTGGATTATACAGTACCTATTACTCGGGCTCCCTGAAATCGGCATGCCTACTAAAAGCTTTGGACCGAGGCCGTGCTAGTAAATTCATTAATCTATTCTCACGCTCGAAAATATTCCTCTAAAACAAAACATTTATGAATATTTTCCTTGTTTCGTAAAGAGTTAAACTAATAAAGCACAAATTCCAAATGATAGACTGACAAATAAAATAAATTACGGGAAAAACATAGTAATCGACGCTGTAATGTCGTCCACGTGTCGTCACTAAAGTGCTTATATGCAGATCGACGGGGAAATTTGAAAGAGGATACTATTCATAATTTTCTGGGAGTTTTTTGTTTACGTCAAGTGTCATTTCAATAATCTTACTATAGATAAAAATTTTGGGGGTGAATGGAGTGCATTCATTACTTTATTCTTATGCTCCACAGTTAGTTTATTCGTATTGTGTTTCACAGACGTTCATCTAGACTATTATCGATGCAAGTCACTAATCGCAATTGTTAGCAGATACCTTGTTAATTAAGAGAACAAAAAATTGGACTGTAAAACTACTTGTTAATTTAAATCCAGGAATATCGAGCAGCAAATGGCAAATAAAATTCTGCAAAACGAAATAATCGTTGAAATTGGGATCAGAACAATTACATTTGAATTGAAAGTAGAATCAGTACCCTAACTAGCACTTCCTCAGAATTTGATCGAATTATTTATCTCACTTCAACTTTTGCACTGGATTGTGTTTCTGTTGCGTGTACGTTGCCATATTTCAGTCTCATTATTATTTTGCGTTTCGTTCCTATTCATGATGTTTTACTGTGTTCTTATATTTTTGACCCTACCATCAGTAATCGGTAGTAAGAATTGTTTTCTTTCAATTTTTTTGATTTTTAATTCATTTTTTCACGAGACCATGTTGGTAAATTCATCATATATCCTGTTAAATGGTTCAGGTATGGATCACTCTAGTGTCATTTTAAATTGTTGTTTCAATTCCTTTTATTATGTGAAATATTTATTCACCATCTTTATCTAGTGTGTATCAGTTCATTCAGAGCTCACGCCTCCGTTGAAAATGAGTAGATTCTAATTCTGTGTAGCCTATAGAAAAATTTGAATTAAATGAAATAAAAAGCTGTGGTCGTAATTTGGTCTAAAGCCCACTTCATCATTTTCAAATAACAGCGTCGATGCTCGGTTTTTGACGATCATGTGGTGCGTTAGTGAGTTTACCCAGGCAACGTTGAACCTTGATCGGAAACAATCGGGAGACCCTTTCTATGCGTTCCTCGATCCTATTACAGGACATATAGAATTGCTGAAGAAAATTTCCTATCATTGTGAACAGTTGTAGTGTAGAGTTTACATATGAGAGCTTCATCACAGTGATGGAGTCCTTACGAATTTACGTCTGATCAGCCCATCACAACGATGGAAGATTGATTCTTAAGTCACACCTTGAGACGCGAGCACCCATCAGTCATCGGCCGTCCATCAGCGCATCGAGGAGAGCTACGCTTTACAATATAATGCAGTGCATTAACGTTGCTGCTCTGCATGTTGTGTAGGTATCAGTCACAGTTCTTGCTAGAAAATAATAAAGCGCTTAGCAAATTCCAGTATATCAATCAGAGTAGCCGAAGAAGAGATCAGATCAGAATGGCTCAGTAATTGCTAAACGCATAGTATCCTACTGTATATTAAGTGAAAACTTTTTATGTTTTTCGTAAATCTAATTCTGAGTTGTTCATATTCTAGGCGTTGTTACGAACGGAGTGGGAGTTACCGTGAAAAGACAGCACGACATTTAAGTTTGAATTCCTCAGACTGTGTCTCTTACTGCAAAATTTCTTCGCAAACAGAGCACGAATTCCGAGGACTAATTTCTACGGAGCTGTATCGGAAACTAGCCTCCACTATATCATTTAACCGGATTCAGGAAAAATGCTTATTATTCATATTAATCAGTTGCCCGCGTTTAATCAATCTTGTTCATGCTTATCCATATTCTTCTGATTCATGTGAGCTGTCATCGTTGAATAACAAATACGAAAATTACAGCGGGTGAAGAAAAAGGAGAAAGAAAATTCATTTATGATTGTTGCAACGAACCCCTTTAGAATTGGCTCTGGTACGAATACAAAAGTATGAAAAGATATGAGGTATCTATTTGAACCCTGTTGACACGGAATTTGATTACTGTTCTGTAATGAGAGTTGTTAACCTACTTGGAGATAAAATAGACGGCATACCACCATTCAGAACCCTGTACAGATATTTGTTCACTATCAAGTAAATACAAGTTGATCACGAGAAAATTTTTGTGGAAGTTGAGTGGGTGAATAAATACTTTGACTGTATAAAAACTAACTGCAATGGATTTTGGTTGTCATAACTTAACAATCAATTTAGACTTCCATCTTTCAATCAATAAATTTAGGTTTCATCACTCACTCAACTCGCGTTTTTATTCAGTTTATCAATTTAGTTCTCTATCAATTAATGGATTTAGGTCTTATCATTCAATCCATATAGTTTTGAGTTACGCTCTTCCTTTTTATGATATTTCCAGACTGTGAGACTAACTCTGAACGTCCGAGAGGTACCATCAATAGCTGCCACACGGCTAATATATGTAGAGTGCCTTGCAAAACTCATGACTGAAGTAAAGCGTGAAACATGGGTTCTGCAAAGTGTTCGAACGCACGCGCAATCTCCGTGGTAACTCGCACAATGAAAGTGCTACGATGACTTCCCAAAGGGCAGCTGTCATGAACTACTCCATTAGTGAAGAGAGTGAATTCACACAAACGGATAATCTCCGGCTGCAAGTTTCCACAGTAAAATAGTTGGCTCCTTTCGCATCCAGAGCTGAAGTAATTAACAAGATTAGACAATATTGTCAGGTATTGCACTCAGAGAACGAAATTCTGTGAAAAATCCATGCCCATGAAACTGCTGATAACCCTTGTTTTTCTCACGCTGCACTGAATACAAGGCGGTCTCACATATCTTCAAGAGGCCGTCTTTGACTGGAGTTGTGGTTTATGGCGTAGAATTTAAAAGAATAATTTTCCAACAAACTCTCTCATATGTTGCACATGTCGACGTTAGATGCTGAGTAGAATTCGTTTGAAGAGTGAACAGAATCAGTAGCTATTTTATTCATTTCATGTTCTATTGTGTTTAGTTTCATTCTTCTATGTAAATTTTCAATCCAACCAAAATTTTTCTGCATTCCTAATTCTCTAACTCTACTTATACAGTTTTAATTTTCAAACGAATCGTTCAATTCCTCATCATGTCTTTGGAAAAATGATCAGCCCATGTGTTTTGATAAATTTTTTATACACGTAATCACAATATGTGAACAGTCCAACTCTAAATCGAATGTGTGAAGCTCTGTTCGTCTAACATTGTTAACAGCTATTCATTTCCTGCACACTATATCACTTTTTGAAGTTGCTATTTATCTTGTTTGTGTGAGCTTTTCAGGGTATGGTGTGTTTAACTTACAGAGACATCCTGAAAGTAAGAAGAAAACGCCACTTCCCAAACTTGGCCCGATGACGTGCAGTAGAATGCGCTCTTGTCTTGTTCTAAGCCTGTTCCTACGTTGGTACTTGCTTACAATTGATAAATGTTGACCACTAAAAATTATTATTTCACTATTCCCTAATTAATATAAAAAATTCGAGTGAAAAACCTGTATTATAATTTTTTTCCTTTCCTTTGCCTCGTCGTTGTTCATGAGCAATTGACAGTTCTTCATAAACATTAAATATGTTTTTCATAATTTCCCGACGTGTAACTGTATATTTGTTTACCATGCTAGTTTTCCGAGCAGGTAATGTAGAGAAATTAAATGGAAATATTTTTTTCTGAATTTCTGACAACCTTCACAGGTCAAACCATTCCTTAATCCCGATAAATTTCATTTTTGTTGTAGTTAAGTTTATACTGTAGCTCAAAACTCCTCTCCTATTGATACGATGATGCTGTACATTACAGGCACACTTAATTCTGCTAAAAAGTACAATTAAGTAAGACGTACATGAAAACATAGTGCAGCAAATGAAACTTCCCTTTTTCCAAAATATGCTACACAAGAACAGTGAAATATACCAAGTCCTAGTAAATTATGGATGGAAGAGGAATACTAGGGTTCTTTTTGCTAGAAAACAGTATTCTCAAGTGTGAACTTTTTAGAAATAACTCAGGATTACAAATTATAAAACACATCTTGAACTACAACGAAGCTCTAAGTGTGGAAGAATTAACATACAACACAATGGTATAGTTTGAGGTCCTGGTAGTAAGGCTAAACTCTTGAATTTAACAATATGAGTCTGAGTAAAATCTCATGTTACGATTCCTACAGAAAAAACTGACAAGTGTAAAATTTATAATGTACTATTTTTTTACAGAAGTTACAACAATTCATCGAATTCAAAGAAGCCAAATTAAAATCGGCAAACATCAACAACATCAAAATTTAGTGGTCACATTTGTTTCATGAACCATAATTTAATATCTATACTTATTGTTCAAGTACTAATTGACTTTTCCATCGAATCGGCGTAGAAATTTTAATGCTAGAATTTGATATTAATGTTAGAATCCCTTCCATCAGTGCGAAATTGCCCTAGTACTGCCTTGATCACACTCGCACGGCACTTTAACTCAGGGCGTGAGACAAGTGGAGGGCGTTAATGGATTCGCTCCGATGACTGTAGACGATTGGAGTCCGGCTGCTACTACACCTGTGCAAGCTTCAGCCGACTTAGAGGGCACTTAGCCACTTGCGCGTTTAGCAAGATGGTTGTTCTTTCCAGTGTAATGGAACGCTCTGTCTACTTACGCACGTTGACCAACGAAGATCGGCTGAAGTAAAATTCGAGTACATGCAATAGCCGGGGTGTAATGCGCTGTTGTCCTTCGCGGACGTAACCAAACCTGTCCCCTTGACAGACAGAACCCATAAACACGCTCTTACAATGGTTTTACAAGGGACGAGTTCACAAAAACGTTCATCTTAATAGTTCATACTGGTTTATTCGAACGAGTATAAACTGTTACCTATCGTAGAATATGATAAGAAACTAACATGCTAACCCAACTACAATTGAGAACACTTGTCATATTTAGAATACTAAATGAATTGCAATTACTTTAGGTAATATTTTGGGCAACGAGGTAAATTTAAGTTTTGATCCTATGCACAGCAACTACATTCGAATCTGCGCAAAAATCCTAGTTATTAAATTCAGTAGTAATACTTCAAAAAATCACAAAGAAATAAGGTATCAGTAATCCCAATGACAAAGTCAAATAACCATTTGAAATTAGGATTGTTTTTATTTTGTACGCTCATATTTTCATTCCAATCTTATCACACAGGTGCATGATCTTACACATATGTATGTATTGGTCTCTACATGAATGTCTGATCCTTCGAATTTCTACAGGGCTTCTTATATATAACATACTTTTTAAAAATTCAATGTTAGGGCGAATATACAATTATAGAAGATAAATACTTGGATTATTAATGATAAAAAAGAGAATAATGAAATTAAGTATTTATTTTAGGTACAGAATATACTATCGTTTAAGTGAGGGTTTAAACAAATACATTCTTTTTAAACAGTGTTATTCTTTCCTTTACTCATTATATCTGGATTTATATTGATTTCTTGAACGATGGTTCGTCTAAATTCTGTCAAAATATGAGGCCTCGTAATATCCACCAGTCAATTTATATATCTTCAGAAAAAATAATCAAGAGGATTTAGATTTGGAGAGCGAGGCCACACAAAAACGTTACGATTAATTAGCGTGTGTTAAAAAATCCATTAAGCTTGTTCATCATTTAATTTCCGTTGTGTAAGGTTCTAAAGTTAATGTTCATTGTTTTATTAGTTATTTTTTGCTAGGGCTTTAATCGTTAAAAATATTTTTGAATTATTTATGTACATTAATGCCAGTGATAAACAGAAACAAATCCCCGGATATTTGGATATCCAACATGCATTAAAAAGCATTTGAAAAACATGATTCAAATTATAAAAACCATTACGTCTCTATCACCCAACGTTAATGAAATATGAGACTAAAGATTTATCAGGGCAAACGACTCAGACAGAAGTTTGACCCAAATAATTATTGCTACATCAGGTCCTAATGTACATGGTTTTACCTAAGGAAATAATTTAAATGCTTGTCATGATGCATATTCCATATACTCGCAGTACCACTTTATGGTTCATGATATATTATGATGAGAAAATGTATACATAAAGAATAAGGAATAGAATAAAAAATGACCTGACTTGATAGATCAAACCGTGATCAGAATCACAATTAATGCAGAAAATTGCCTCAGAAAAGGAAACATCACGTCAGATATCGACAGATTGTTTATCAGCGTTACTGATTCATCATATTAAGTACTGTTAATTGGTCAGTTCGCAGGTAATCTTACATCTAAGTTGGAAAGAAGTACCAACGTAGAAGTGAACATATTAGGTCATCCCATAATTTTTGTTCAATTTTGATTTATCTGACATTTAACATTATTTTAAAATGTCAATTATCATCTGGTAATATGCATATGAATTTAGACGGTTTAACCAACTGACTCTTATTATGAAGGAGTTTGGAATTAAAATTTCACTAATTACTGTATACCCCTAAAACAAAAATATATCTAAGGAGCAATTAGGGTACCGTTTGACAAAGGGAAATAAGCAGCTAAAGCGATTTCAGGTGAAGCGCCTTACTCACACCATAAGCAGTTTCCTCACAATAGCGTATGGTAAGACGCCACCTGAAAACCAATAAGCTAACAGACAGAAATTGGGGCTCTTAGCTCCGTAGCTTTACTGGAAAACGAGCAGGTACTCTTCATCGACTAATGAACGAGCCAGCCAAGGCGATTGAACCTGGTCGAACGCTTATGTAGAACAACTGTCTGGCCAGGTTTGTCACTCTCTACCGAGCATTTTCAAAGTCAACAGCTCTGAAACGATCGCTCACAAAATCAATATCTGCACCAAGACCTTTTCTCGCCTGAAGAACTCCACTCGCACCTAATAACAGAACAATGAAAGATAAAAGGCGGAACAAGACAAGATGGGCGGAAACCAAGTATGCACTGCCAAAGAACTCTACTCGATCCAACTCTTTCGTTCCGGGACTTTACCGACAAGAAGTCAGTACGCCTGTAATCGATGTCAAAACGGTGACAAGAGCGGCAAAAAAAGAATCAACTCATACGATATTTGAGTGCCCAAATACAAATTATTAAACTCATCCTGCCTTTAATTGTTTTTTCTTTTATTAGGTAACTGGACAATGATTGTGGAGAAGTTATGGTTTATTTTTTTAAGTGTGATTGTTGTGAACAGTCTTGTGTTCGTAGTACCAAACTAAAGGAGCTCATCAGACACGGCCAACATTCTGGAATTTTCCATAGAATTAGATGTTAGTTCTACCCTTCTTACATCCAACAATTACGGACCATGTAAAAATTTACTCCATACATTTACGACTGGTAATTTTAAGACTATCTGCGGAGTTATTATTCAGCCAGACCTTTGGATATTAGACTCCAGTTTCATATTTACGATAAGCTTCACTGGAATCAAAACCAATGTTCTATTTAAGTTTACATTGGCCCAACCGATTAACGTACAGTTCGCGATAAAATTATTCGTGCATCCACAAATGTTCAACACTTACAGTCATGTTTTAGAGTTTCAAGCTCGCATAATTTCAAACTCTTCATATGTCCCTAAACATACAACATGAAATATAAAACTCAGTTTTTCCAACAACTGATTTAATTTAACACATTGAACAAGACCATCATTTAAAAAATTAAATCGCTAAAATATACATGTATTCAGTTAGAACAAGGGAATTATATAACAATATTAATGGTCAATAGCATGATCTTTCATATTGATAACTTTCTTCGGGCAGTTTTCATAGTCTTCAATCAAATTTGTACATGTCTCTGCTATTATATTATTACATTTTGTAATGGATACATGCTCTTACCCTCGAAAGTTTTTCAGAGCTCGACGATGTATTCGAAGTTCAAATTTTGCCATTGAGATTCATGTGAAATGAAGTCAGGACTTTTCTAAAGTTATAACAAAACACTTATTTTATTTTTCTGCAGAAGTGGAGTCACAGATTAAGACTTTTTTCGGTTAGGGTCATTCATGTGTTGGAATTTAAACCACCGGCCGAATCAAAGATTTTGGGCCGACAACTTAAGGCTTTCGTTCAGTATCCTGATCTAGTCATCAGATTTCATAATTCCATTGATTACAAATAAACAACGTCTTTCTTGAGCTGAAACAACTCTAAAACATCATGCAACTATCTTCATGCTTAACTGCAGCCACTGTGTACTTGGTAGTAGAATCACCTCTACTACATCAAATCGTGTTACATCATTGTTTCCAATTAACTCGATGTTTGTATTTTCATTCTATATTACTCGTTTCTACAAGTAAGTTTCTTTCTCCCAGGAATTTTTGGTAACATTTAAGTTGCTTGAAAGGTGATGTGCGTCGTAAAGAGGCGTTCGTCGTGGTTCATACGCAAGTTAACCATTTATATTTAAACAACGTTGAATTGTACGAGTATTTATGCTGATACCCTGCGTCTCTAAGTCTTTGACACTGATTTTCAGGATAACTCTTGTGTTCATATGAACTCCGCGGCATAGTTTGAGCTCAGTTTTTGGTGATAATTTAGATGGCTTATCTAACGCAAGCAAAGTCACTACCTCTTCAAGCTTTTTAAGCTCCTTGATGATTTATTTTAAGGTGGATCTGGGCGTATCTAAATATCTTCAAATAATTTCGTGAATATTGCTGAACTTGTGATGGGGATTAATTTTTGCTTCAAATTAACGCGGTGCTTCTTTGGTTTAACCATCCTACGGTCAGAGTGAGAATGTCAATGTTGGTACTTATTGCGCACCTCTGTTTTCTTTATTGAAACATTGTAGAATATAACGGTATATAAATTTTTTATAATGTGATGTATATACTATAAAAATGGGATTACTTTAAAATAACATGAGTCGATACCTTTAAAATGAGAATTTTAAACTGCAGGAATGTTTTAGTCACTTAATTTTTTTCTTACACGGCGTTTATGATAAATTTGTTACATTAGATTTGTGTATCTGAAATCTCAATTTCAAATCCATTTTCATGAATTTAATGCCATGTAAAGAGTTCGGGATCATACGAGCATTAAGTTCTAAGGAATGACCAAAAGTATTGAACATTGGTGCGTGTTCAAGTAATTTCGCTGTTAACATCGTGTAATTCTGTTCGTGTGTGCATGCGTGTAAGTGAAGACATGTATTACATTTCATTTATGAACGTAAAGAATGTAGGTTTCAAGTTATGAAGACGATCTTTGATTTTCTGTCTTTATTCCTGGCTAATTTAGATTTAACTTTTCTCTTATATCAGACTAATGAAGGAATCTTTCTACTATGAAACGTTTGTTATTATGTACTATGTCGTCTTTTTAGTTCTTCCCTGATTTGAAATAAAAAAGTAATCCAGTCTTACATTCTATTAAGATTCATTTGTTATTGTTGAGTCCATTTTTATCAAAGACGTCTTATTATCTACTGAAAAAATTGTTTTTTTTTCATTCAAGAAAAATTCACTTTCGTTTTTTGTTCAGTCTCAAACCTGAGGCATCTCTTAGTTCCGAGCAGACTTTGAATACCATCGTTATTTCTTATACTCGGAGTGGACGCCTGAGGGAGTAAGAAACCGTCCAGTTACCTAATAAAAAAAACAATTAAAGACAGGATGAGCTTATTAATTTGTATTTGAGCACTCAAATATCGTATGAATTGATTCTTTTTTTGCCTCTCTTGTCACCGTTTTGACATCGATTACAAGCGTACTGACTTCTTGTCAGTAAAGCCCCGGAACGACAGAGTTGGATACACGCAGTGCTCATACACGCTGTGTACCGTACTCTGGTGGCAAGCCACAGACGCCAGTTCAGAGTCATTCGTTTTGAGTACGTTTGTTTGTGAGTTTTTAGATGCGCCTTCCGATTAAAAATTAAGTCAAATGTGAAATATGCACTGTGATTCGTTTCTTCCGTGCCAAAGGCGTAAAAATGGCCGAAATTCGTCAGAGTAGTGAAGTGTATGGAGGAAACATTATGAGAGATTATGGTTGGAACAAAGTGTAGCATAAATTTGCTTTTCAGATGTTGTATAAGAGGCCGTAGTTTCGTATATTTGTCAGACATATCTAAGTTAACAGCATTGAAATGCAAACATTTCATGATGTTATCAAACTTGTCTCGCCTCATCGTATTCGAAACTGCTTGATTGAAAACATCTGCAGACTTTGTCCAATACATTGGTTTTCTGGGAAGAAGATTATACCCCCTCAATAACAATACTGAAATAAATGTTTGCAGTTCTGATGTTTGCACATTTACATCAGGCCAATTTCTTATTACTGCGTACTTTGTCATTTCATTCTTCAAATGCTGCAACATGTCCTCGTCCATAAACAATTCAAAAACTCTGCAGGTGAGAAATCTGAATATGTAGTATAATTTCCTTCAGGAAAAATTCATCTGGTTACAGGTGAGGCTTCCCTTGTCCAAAAGTATTCTTTTGCTGTTTTGCTTTTTTTCGATGTTGTTCTTTTTTCGTCTCTTCGGTGAAGATGAGCTGATATCTTGCGAACGATCTTCCAGTGAATCAAATCTATTTGTTTCTTACGTAAACGCGGTTCTGCTGGAGTTATGAGCTGTCCACGCGAAAGTTGATATACGTTGTAGCTTCCACCTCAGTTTTCATCTCCAGAGTCTTCGTCATTGAGGTCACGAACATCAGAAGGTTCAATGAATATGTCATTTTCACTGTCTGTTTCCATTAGAAGGTCCAAAATTTCATTCATAGTGAGAGATCTGCAAAATAGATATTTTCGGAAATTTGTACTCGTATCCTTCTAGCGGGACCATATGGTACCGCTAAAATAAATTCGACGTAGCACGTCAAATTTTCACGAAAAAATCTCAGCTAACTGCATTGAAACTGCATTAAATACACATCTATTATTGTACATTTTACCAAAAACATGCAGAAAAACATAATTTAGTAAGAATTATAACTCACTTTTTATGTGGTGCCATCTTGTGAATGAACCTCTCTTCAGCTACACGCGTAAACACAGCCACTGCAACAGCGCCACGTTACCACTGACCCTCAAACTTGCCAACACTGAAGCCCGGATTTGGTACAAGCACTGAACGCGTTTGAAACGAGTTTTTAATGAGCCGTTTGCAACTGAGTTAATATCATTTACAAGTAAATTACGTGGTACCATATGGTACCGCTAGGAGGGAATGGGTTAAAAATAGCGGATGTTATGTACATAGAATATTAGATTAAAACTCAGGCTCTCATGCAAAAATCAAATTGTTCAAAAGAGTCTACTTGTTTTGTTTTGATTTCAAAACAGTACTTACTTCAAAAAAATGCCTTTTATTATTATTATTATGTAACTTACAATTTAATTCCCTACTACGCACCAACATACTCCGAACGTTGGACATGTTGACAGTGTTCATTTTTTCTGAAGAATATTCTACTTAATTTTTTTGGGGAGAAATAAAGTTTTATTTCATATAATTTAAAATTAACGTTCATGTATTTTACTGATTGTATCAAATTTTCAATATTCTTTACTACTTTAATTTCGCCTGTGAAGATGTAAATAGTGTGTCATCTAGCAATTGTCTCCTCACATATATAGTGTTACATTCAAAACCAGTTGTTGGTTAACTATAAATCATGACTAAAATACAAAAAACGACAATAAAGATACAGAAAACTATTTTGTAGTTTTTGGAAGTACTTCAAGTTTACATATCAATGCATGATAGCAAATGGTAGAAGAAAATATTAAAGGTGGAAATTTTTACCGATGTGCTCAACTATACAAAGTATGAAAGCTCCTCATGTACACGCATTCATGTTATAAGCAGATGCACTATATGGACTATAGTAATAAAAAGTTCAAATAAAAAAAATACACAGCCTATCTTAAAAGTCACAGATGTATCACATTAAGACCCCATTTACTAAAAGCATCCGTAAGATCCCACGTAAATTTCATACATTAATCACACCCATATCTGTAACCATCGAAATAATTCTGTAATTAGTGAGGACTCTATATGATTGCAATTCTATTTGAAGGGCAAGATTCTTGCAGATAGGAAAAAAAGTATAACTTGTCAATACGTTTGATGTATTTTAGGGGAGTTATCTCTATTTCTGACGCTATAAATTAACATATGGTTGAGTCATTTATTTCAAATCATTACGCAGTAATAAGCTCAGCGTGTAGTAAATGTTAAAAACGCTCGTGCATTCATATCTTTTGCATTTTCTCTGTGTTTCCTCTCCCGTGCAGTCTGCACAAAACCCTTACCAAGTTCACTCATTATAAAGCATTGAATTATTTTTATTGATGGACTTGTTTCGATGATAATATTTTTTCCCATTTCAAATACCTTAAACATTGAAATATCACGCCTATTCAATTTCAGGTGTTAAAACTCTACTATACGGTCAAAGCGAGACGTACATCGTCATCGAGGAAGGCACGTTCGAGATTATCGAAATATGACCGCAGCCAAACAAAACTATAACGCTCGTTACCTCCACCAAAATTAGTCGATCCAGTTTTTTTGTTGTTTGGGTCTAGGATTGGAAAGTTTGCATGCCTGAAATAGTGACGTCACGAAACCCTGTGCAATTGTCAGGAAAATACTATGTGGTTTATTCAGTACATGGTACACATTCATAGACTCTATGTTGTTAGCGAATTTCTTCTACATTCGTGTGTAGAGTTGTATGGGTGATGGTCACACTTTCGATAAGGTAAAACTAATGACCAGGTCGGTGGATATCAAAATGTAACATCTTTCGCCATAGTAAATTGACTACCATCGCTACCTAAGCCGAATGGCTGCAGCGTGTAAGCATCACATATGGGGGTGCAGTAACAAGCAGCCTGTAAGCATCATATACGGGGTGCACTTGGACAAAAGAAAGTTATGTTCTTGCACCCTGTATTTAAATGGTAATAATAGTCAGCAGCTTAGCTATAATTAATTAATTCATACTTTAAATCAATTGATGGTTATATGATAACAAAACTCTAAATGATTCTGTGATAACAAAAGCGCGTTGCATGTTTTTCAGTAACCAAGAAGTAATATTTGTACAATGCAAGTATTGCCAAATCTTGAAACATACACCCAAACTCTTTAAGAAGATTCTTGTATACATCGCGATATCTTCATAAAAATCAAGCTAATTGCATCCAATCAGACCATAAAAAGTACGTGTTCTCGTTACTAGATTTTGTTCGTACTTTTTAAACATCATATGCTACTATTCTGTTCACTGTGCTTGTGAAGTCGAAACCTAGATCAAATTTGTAATGCTGAAATTCAAACTGAAGTCTGAGTCGGTCATTTTTTAATTCACGGACTCAAAACAGCACATACACCTAGTGTATGACGCATATAAATGAGTTAGACTAGCTGGAATAGATGTTCGAAACAATGATTTTCATTATCTTATCGTCAAGTACGAATGAAGGCTGCAAGACCCTTTTTTCATTGAAAAAACTAATTAATATTAAGAACGGATGGTAAATAGGAAATAGACAACGGTTTTGACAGAGAAACAAGTGATTTCCAAGTTGTAATTTATTATACATTTTATTCATGAGGCAAAATTTGTCTACATTAGCAGCTTTGGTGAAGAAGTGGCACTCTTCTTGGCAAAACACAAGCAACATGTACACTTTGATTGGATATTATTAAACTTCTTTTTTTGGCAGAATTGATCAAATGCTGACGGCATTTCCCTTAAATCTTATTCATTGTCTGAAGTGAGTATAGTTTCAAATAGAAAAATTGTTGTGAGAATAATTTTGAGAAGCGCTTAAAATATAACCTAAGAAAAAACACCCACCATCGTTAATGAAACTCATTATTTTACTAGTAGGTGCGAATGTTAAAAAAATCATGCTTTGTATCGAATTACGTTAACACTACCATCATTATGGAACGTTTGTATTAAATAAGTTTCCACATAGGAGAAAAGCTCTAAGAACGAAAGAAATTTCCGCACTTCATAGTAATTTGGCACCTTAGGTAACACAATTTTTAAAATACATGCTCTGAAAATATGAAAAGTACAATGTTGTAAAAAATGTATTTTTGGTTTGCAAATACGCTTGAGGTAATTCAATTTTTAGGATCTTAAGTTCTTAAAATGCAAAGTTTTTTCCGATTTGTCCCACAGCGTGTGACACTAAACACACATAAATACACAACGGTTTATGTTACCGTTGCCTCGTATATAGGATTGATGAACAATAAGGGCATGAACGTTGAAAATTCTTTCTTCAAACGATGATAACATTATAAATAAATATTTAACGAAACTCAAAACCAATAATGTATAAAACTTGAAGATCAGGCAGCACAAAGGTTAATAAAATAGTCCTTTAAGGTATGGGAAACTGTACTGTACAAGAAGTGTTCAATGTTGAAGAAAAGTTGGACGAAGTAGTGAGCCGCCGCGGGCTCCAGGGTAGCTCACACCTTCCCATTTTTTCTTCGGACCTTTGTTTACTTTTCTAAAGGATAACGAGGACATAGGTATAATACAGTTTCTAATACTATATAAGCAGTGCACACATCGAACTGTTTGGATATACGTCACGTTAAGCGATTGCTATTACTAGTGATAAATGATTCCTTACAGTGAATAAGGTAAAAACTAGTGAGTAACTTCATGAAAAGCATGGTTAGCACCAACTTTACAGTGTGCTCAGTGAGACAAGAAATGGTACTGTGATGCACAATGTGTGTTCTAACCAGCTAAATTATTTGGTAGACAAAAAAATACCTCAAATTTTCAGATATGTCTTTCGAAATGTACAATTAGATTACTTCACGTTGCTAAAATAAACAGCCACGCACTGGCTCTCTCACGTCGAAAAAAGACAATTAAAATCGAATCAAGTGTAACCAAGTTAAGTAACATTTTATGTGTCTGCTTGTAACAAAATATAATCATACACTGTACAAGACAAAATTGGCCGAGGAATCTATACGTATGAATTGATAACACAGTGTCTCACAAGCTGCACACGATTCAACCTTGGTTCTAAGTTGGTAACGTCCGAATTTGCATCACCTTCAGACAGATCTTCCGCTGTCTCCGTACAATATTCCTCCATGCATCACGATAAGGGATGAAAGGGATATCGGTTTCAGGGCGATGCAAGTTAGAGCTAGAAATATCAGGGCCAAAGGCGTCTGGGGTGCTCTTGAGCACAATTTTATCGTAAAACTACCACGGGTTTTCAGTGACAGTCACACCCGAAGAAAACTCTCAAATTCCATAATTTAATCAAATTGTGTGTGAACAAACTTTAACATTACCTCGTACATTCCTAACTGACCATGTTCAGTGAATGTCAAACCCAGCTTTACCCATGAACATTCATGCTCTATAAGTTTAGACAAAAATTAGTAAAACACTGAATAGTTCATGTGCTTTCCTTAATTTTACTGCAAACGCTGAAAAACAGGCCTTATTGTTCTCATTAGCAGATACGACAGACTGCGAGGAAAATTGAGAATATACCCATACTTTAAAATAGAATGGCATATAAACTGGCCTAGACTATACACGAGCGGGAACGAGCTAGTCGTTTTTTATGCGTTGTACCCAAATACCATACCATCAGACTACGATCACTCATAGGTTCCAGACAGGAGTTCAGTAGGAGGTATAAGACAGATCAAAACATATATGGCACAACTACCAATAGCGCACGCTGACTATTTTACTACTACGAATTCTACTACTACTACCTCATGCATTTCCACGAAGAAAAAAATGGAAAGAAGAAAAAAGTAGTGTTTCTGTCACATAAACGGGCATCAATTTTCATTTATTGGCACTGGTATGGAGTGCAGCAACATAACCTCCTTTTATTCGAAGCAAAGCGTTATGAAAAAAGGAAGTTATGTTGCCGCAACCTGTACTTTCGCTTCAACATAAAGAGGTAGCTGTGGATCACGTGTAGGATCATAACAGTTGGTATTATTTTTTGATATCTTACGTAACATTAGAATAGGTCACCTGATATCCATGTAATTTTGTTTCAGGCTGATTCAATTATGCATTCATATACAGTGCTACCCACTTTAATGATTCAATCTAACATTGCTTAAAATTTTACATAAAAATGTCTTTGGATACATAAGATGGTTATTTCTTAAACATAAAATCATTTATGGAACATTTAAGATGGATGTTTACAATGCTAACGATGCATATTGAAACACACAGCACTTTTCTCTAAAAACTTATAGTTGTATTGATCCGCAATTTTAGTCGAACATGATGCAAAAAGTGAATTCATTATCAATGGGGATTAAAAACAATTGAAACTAGCATCAACATTGTAATACATGTCAATCTACAAAATTTGAAAAGAACAGTGAACTGATTTAACAAAACATAAAGTTCATTTGATAACGTAACATCTCATACACGTTATAACTGAAAAAACACGATTCAGTCAATTTCTTTTTGTACCAGATGACACCAACTTCGTTGCAACCACTTTGGCATTCCATAAGTTTTGTTTTGAACTATATTAGCAACCATCAACATACATTTTTTCTCCTAATGATAGGCCACAAAATTTCTACCGTATTTAAATCTCGCGAGTTTGGAAGCCAAACCATCAAATTATCTTATTTTAGTCTTAACAAATCTAGATATTGCTTGCTCGCTTTGGCTGAATGAAAAAGTGTATTGTCTTACATATGTAGACACGATCTGGTCTTGAAGCCAAGGTAATATTGCTTGATTCAAAAATTCTCCATACGGAGCTGAGTTACCTTTTACACCACAGGGAATTATTACAGGTCCTGTAAGTTGTTTGTCTATTAACATATTATAATATATAAGACCTGTGATGATTCTCTGTAGTGTTAAAATTGAGTCAGCTTCATATTGAGATCTTCTGGATCAAGATCTTTCACCCTAGCTTGAAGACCAGCCTTTGTCACTCCGAAAAATATCGTCCCCATGCAAGACAAAGCAACTCCGCATTCAGACTAAGACATTAAGCAATATCTACTTTCTTTCGGAGTCAAAGAAGACAATTTGATGACGTTGCCTCGAAATTCGCCCGATGTGAACCCACTAGAAAACTTCTAGTCCATTATTAAGAGAAAAAGTTATGATGATGGTCGGCAATTTACTACGAAAAATGACTAATGGGGTTTCGAAGTCGACGCCATCTGCTACAATGAGGAAATTAACTGAATCGACAAATGATCGTGTTTTCGAAGGTATAAAATGTAAGAAACGTTTTATTAATAAACATTTTATGATTTGTGTAATCTGTTTAGCGTTCAATTCAGATGTAGATTTACATGTATTACAATGGGGAAGTTAGTATCAGTTGTTTTCAGTACCTTCTGATAATGAAATCACTCTTGGAATCATATTGGACTAATATCAAGGGTCGCTACAAACACAGATGTTGAGCAAAAAGTGTTGTGTCTTTCAATATACAAAGTAAGTATTGTCAATAGCCATCTCATATTCTCAATAATTAATAATATATTTTACATATATTCAGTTCTGATATATCTAAAGGTATTTATACGTAATATTCTTAGTAATGTTATACTGGGCTATTATCATGTTTTTTTCTCGTTATTGCATTTGGACGTACAGGCAAAATCGTGATTAAGCAGTATTAGAGAACTCAGCGATTTAATATCTAGTTATGGTCAAACGATTTTAAAGCTCGTTCACAGGGCAAGAAGAAGCGCTAAAGTCGAAGTTTTTCAAAAGAAAATTGCTTTAACGAAAGAGAAATTTAACGCACAATGTCCTAAAGATTTATATTATTTGTATCTGACTACTATTCCTGGTATATACGTTATGGTCTCTGCTGAAAAGCTCTTCTGAGCTAACAAAGTTGACACCATTGAGGTATCATATTTGTAGGTCTCAACAGAGCAACTGATTGCCTCATGCTGCCTCGCCATTGTCCGACAACTGATACATACGAGACATACTGCGAAAATGTTTACCACCCTAACCTTGTTAGGCATTTAATCAAGCACAGGAAAAAATATAGAGAGAATAGAAATCTCAGTTTAGAGTAATCAATCATTTTACAAAACTTTTATGACAATCCGTTGAAACAATTTTTCAACATTTTTATTATCAACAAAGAAAGAAAATAATTGACCAGTGTATTCCACATTATTACAGCATTATATGGATTACAATTAAGCTGATCGTAAAATTATACAAAAATGTGCTAGCACTTCTCTGTAGCATTTAAAAGGGCATGCAACCTTATAATAAGTTCACTGCAGTAAACTGTGAACTTTGAACCTTAATCGTAAACAATTATTTAGTATTAGTAGTGATATACTCGCCTGATGTAATCATATATTGACAAATTCCCTGATTTGCATGTCTGTTGATTCATACTGCATAATTTCTTAGCCTAGCAACAACCAGGTATTGTGTAGTGTCAACGAAGTTATGCATCACTGTTTTACGTCTGTTATAACTGCAATTCCAGTAGTATAAAGTTGTATCCTACATTCTACAGTGTTTAAGTACGTAAGAATAGTTGTGCTCAGCATTCCTTCTCAGCCTAATTAATTTTCGAGATAGTATGTACACGCCAGCATTCAATCAGAGTCCTAGTCAGGGTTCGGCTGATACAGACTCGAGAACTGAGCAAACACAGGCGCTACGCAATGCTGGAGCAGCAATATGCGGTCGGTCAAGGCTGCAGTTGATTTACTGATAAATCAGTAATCCTCTTTATTTCATTACGGGCGTGTAGAAAATAGTTGTAATTGTAAAAATAAAGCAGAGTCTAACAATACTAACGCGAATGAATTGTGGTGTAAACGAGCTTTGGACAGTAGAAAAATATATTTTAATTTATCTTACGAGGAAATAAGATGTAATTGGAACACAAAATCATATGATAATAAATTTTTAAGCCTCAATTTAGCACTCTATAAATAATTGTGAGTTACTTGGGTAAAATTTGAAGTCATCATCAACACTAGATAATAAAACACCAGTTGTCTCTTTAAAATAAATAAATTTATAGATAATTTTTAAGCGTAATGTTTCCTATGTTAGTACAATTGGATTTTCCTTTAAACAAGGCTAGTTAAATCCGTAGACGTTCAGGTATATATATTCTAAATCACTGGAGTTAAATCCGTAGACTTTCTGATATGGTGTGAGAATCTATTGCTTTAAGTTCTTCCTTCAAATGCATGATATTAAACCCCAATATTTTTAACGGGCATACACACTAGTATTGAATGAATTACGTTCTAACGACTTCCAAGATCAAAATCCACATAAACTATAAAAACAAAAAATTTAAAAAAAAAGTTTTGTGCTTCGATGATTTCTAATCAAATTGAAGTTATGAGAATTTTTCCCTCTGAATAAGTAATTACGCTTGGTAGCGTGTTAGACTGACTTGATTTTGCAGACAACCTAGCCGTATTTTTAGAGATTACAATAAAAATAGCAGCATGAAAGAATGAACGCTCGATCTTAGCGCCTTCTGTTCTCGGTGTTTCATCTTTAGAACTGTAAATTCTTTGCTCTTATTTTAAATGACGTGAACTGCAGAAAATGTGTTGCATGTCCAGTAACATTTTAGAAAAAAAATACGAAGCTTTTGAAAACTTTCTTGCTTTGAAGTACTCTGATGCAACAAACTCATAAAAATAGGACTTGTAGTTTAGGCCACTCCAAAAATTTGGCTACGTTAAATTTGAGATGAAGCATCATTTTTTATGTCTTATTATAACTATAGTGCAACAACACCACACATTAACATAGGCACAAGTTTCATCTGGAATACTAATATGAAAGCGAACCTTCGCCCTCAAACCATAGCATTTGATGATAGCGGAAAAACAAGATTTTTCTACGAACAAATTTAGATGAAAAATACGACCAGTTTCCTATAAATTTTTGCTTAATTCAATCACATTGGGGCATTTAAAATGTTAATATGTTATGTTTAATTAATTGGCTACCTGGGACATACACCAGATGTTTAAACACAGCTAAGACGATTGCCAACCCTAAGGATGAAATATTTCATGCAGCTTCTCAGAGAAGCAACTCGCAGAAACGAAGCTGGTTACAATTATCGAATTTAAAAACAGAAAAACTATTTCCCTAATTCCAAATGGTACTTGTGTGTGTTATTATTTGCAGTAGATGAACATGAACTTATGAGACCTTTGGATTTTTGAAGGCAAACATTTGAGGATCTCTGCAAGATCCTGAAGAAATGTTTTTTGTAATTTAAATAGTAGGATAATAAATGATAATCTTCAAGCTTCCACAATTTGCGGCAAGGCATGTAATGTGCATACCCGATAACCATTAGCATAATAAACGATGTGTATATCTCATAACCTTGTTTTATATGTGACATTAAATTCAGTTAATATAAAAAACAATTTTTGGTACATATCCATACTTTTTACTTAGCTTCATTTGGCTATCGTTGCACAAAGTTTGTTTTAGATTTATACTAGAAACGTCCTGATTATAATGCTTTCAAGACATTCCTTTTTAAATAGCTTCAATGATGAATCTGCTTCACAAATAAATAATCCATAAAATGGCTCACAAACGCTCTGTTTTGACTATCGTTTATTAAGTCAAATGAAGTTACATGCTTCTGTTATTTCATGTTAGCAATGTTAGGGTTTCGAAGTAGTGTTGAGCGTAGGAGCCAACGAACAGACAGAAGCCCGGAGAAAACCTATTTGAAGGAACGCCTACTTGGCCTGCTTATCTTAGATGTGGATGTAAAATAAAGTATTAATTTATTCCATTCGAAAATATTACACAATAAGGTAATTGAACTGTTGGAACTCTAGTTAAACATTTCATAAAACAGTTCATTTATCAGCGGATTCTAACGAGTGATGAAAAACATTATTCAAAGTGAAGAACCAAATACCTATGGATGAAAAGAACATTTTTCTTTACTTTTAGACTGGATTTAAAGAAGAATAAGACCCTCCTCCGTACTGAAGGTATTGATGATTGCCCAAGCTGCGCTTTTTATATTACCAAATGAAATTGAAATTGGGAATAAAATTAAAATTGAATGCAATAGAAACAGCTCAAGAATACATAGGAAACCCGGATGATTCAGGACCTGGATAGTTGATTCTGCTAAAACTTCATAGGAGCTTGTCTTGGCATTCGTCCGAGCCAAGGAGACCTTAAAGCGTCTGGTGAATACTAGTCACAGGCATGCATCAGCTATGAAACATGCAAATTAGGACTAAAATCTGGCGACATTATTCCTTAATCAATAATATTGACGAGAAATATTATGGATTAAAAAAATATTGTAATCGTACTGCATCAATATTGAAAACAACTAAACATAGATACCCTAATGTACAGTAGCGTGCAAAATATAAGGGACAGTAAGAATGAGTTCTCTAAACACTTTATTACAAAAATGTTAAGATACAGTCATAAAATTTTACATGTAATTAAAAACACAGTTTATTTGTGTTCGTACGAATTTCAGAACATTTGAATGAATATTTTGTTATTAGTTCAATATCAAACTTCAACATTAAATTTAGCTTTGATCAAAAGTTGAGGTACGCCATTTCAAAATTTAAATGTTTAACGATGAAGGCGAAGAACTTAATATTTTGTGAACATTCCCTTGCAATTGATCACTGCATTAAATTTTCTGCCACAGGAGTCTATTAATTTTGTACAAAATGAAGGAGTTATCTTCTTCCATTCATCCTCCAGAAATGTCACAATTCTTCCATGTTTTTTGTGTTTCTTCTTTGACTGCAGTCTCCAATTACTTTTCAAACGTTTTCAATTGAATTGAGGCTAGGACTCTGCGGAGGCCAGCTCATTAGAGCGACCTATTCATCTTCGAAAAAAGTTCTATCTTTTTTAACGGTGTACCAAGAAGCGTTGTCCTGCATAAAAATCGGAGGTTGATGGTCAGCTGCTCGTATACGTATAGGGGACTGCGTATTGACGAATGAGATGTAGGCAAAGTTCTGCGTTTAACCCTTTCATGCAGACGAACCATTTGTTTAGGTCCATCAGAGAAAATGATACCCAAACTATCATATTACAACCTCCAAGCTTAATTGTTTTCCTGGTGCAGTTCAGAGATAACATTTACCCTACTTTGCGTCTAACGTGCACTTTCTCAACAGACCCGAAGATATTGAAGTTCGATTCATCACTAAAGTGTACTTATGACCACTAATCATTCGATCAAACAACATGTTTTGAGCAAACACAGGCCTCACTTTCTGATTTTTTTAGATCAAAGGCTTCGGTGTGGGGACGCGTGATTTTAAACCAGCTTATTGAAGTGGACGTGAAACAGAAGACTGGGACACCGTAATACCAGACATGACCTATCTCACGAGAAATTTGAACAGTAGTGTTAAAATGGTCATCCGTGCCTTTTCTTCCAATTATTCGATCTTCTCTCGTCGTTGTTTTGGAAAGTCTCAAAGTCTTCTGGTTGGTATCAAGAGCTCTATCCTTCAGGACCTTCTAATGGCAGTAAAAATCTCTGACAGCGGCTTCCCATTGCGAAAAAGAGACAATCCTGTCTTTCTCAGGTATATCCACCTGTTAATGTGTAACAAGAGCCATGTTTAAAGTTGTTTTGTTCCAATAATACACCGCTTTACACGATAGTATGTTGGTATATATCACCAACAAGAATTAAAGTGTTACAAGAGTTACGACACAAATGAAATAAACAAGTTCAAACATTTTTCATGGTATCCAAGGACTACTACAACCAGGACGTGCATCGCCATGTAGCTGACCACCGGAGCGGAGGCCAGTTCACAGAGTTCAGTTTGTAAGACCTTTGGTGTGCTACCAGCACCGTTTTGGTTCCGTTAAAGCAACTGTTTAGAGATCTTGCCTTACGTCTACTCGAGGTAGACGCCCTGTGAGCCAGTTAGGGCTTGTGATCTCCAGTTATAGCCTGCTACGGTAGCGGTCTTACATAAGCTCCTACTCAAGTGTATAAGGTTGAAACACCGAGTAGAAGTTGGAACTCATTTATTGATAAACGTTACATAGGTATGACTTACAATTACTGAACACTGTGGATGACTAGATGGAGTCTAACGGTAACTAAACTAGAAATTATGTACATGGAGATTTGCATTGAGGGGTGACTAAGCCACTAGTTGCTGGAGAAAATACGAGGAGGCTGTGTCGCGTTAAGGGGTGACTAAGCCACTACAAGTACCCTCCCCCTAGAGAGAAGGTAATTCGAACGAAAAATTCTTGCGTAATAAACGTCCTGATTTGTTTCTGTATGCGCGTTGCAAAACGCTTGGTGCTGGACGTAGTTGAGCTGAGACTGCGCTGAAGTCGTGCTGAGGCTGCGCTTGAGCCGTGCTGAGGCCGTGACGAGGCCTTGCTGAGGCCGTGACGAGGCCTTGCTGAAGCCGTGGTGAGGTTGCGCTTAGGCCGTGGTGAAGTCGTGCTGAGGCTATGCTGAAGCCGTGACGAGGCCTTGCTGAAGTCGTGGCGAGGTTGCGCTGAGGCCGTGGTGAAGTCGTGCTGAGGCCGTGACGAGGCTGCGCTTAGGCCGTGTTGGAGTCGTGCTGAGGCCGTGACGAGGCTGCGCTGAAGCGGTGATGAGGCCATGATGAGGCCGTGTTGAGGCCGAGACCTTTGGAATGCTACCAAAGTTAAGGCCTTGCTGGAGTCGTGGCGAGGTTGCGCTTAGGCCGTGGTGAGGCCGTGCCGAGGCTATGCTGAAGCCGTGACGAGGCCTTGCTGAGATCGTGTTGAGGCCGAATTGAGGCCGAGCTGTCGCTCGGCTTGAATCAGACATTGTTATTTGTTTCGAGGCACATTGCTGCATTTCTAAGTGGATACTGTTTGTTTACAAAGTTTATTACTAATTATATGTATTAAAAATGCCG